>JBAMHW010000004.1:3790766-3802579 GCA_037177495.1 Rhadinocentrus ornatus
ATTTAATTTAATTTAATTTAATTTAATTTAATTTAATTTAATTTAATTTAATTTAATTTAATTTAATTTAATTTTAATTTAATTGAATTTAATTGAACTGAATTTAATTAAACTGAATCAAATTTAATTTAATTGAACTGAATTGAGCTGAATTCAAATGAACTGAACAGAATTTAACTGAATTGAACTCAATTGAACTGAACTGAAGTGAACTGAAGTGAAGTGAATTGAATGGAGCTGAATTGAATGGAACTGAACTGAACTGACCTGAGCAGAATTAAACTGAATTGAACTTAATTAAAATTTAATTTAACTGAATTGAACAGAATTGACCTGAACTGCAGAGAATCAAACTAAACTGAATAGAATTGAACTGAGTTGAATGGAACTGAATTGAAATTAAGAGAATTGAACTAAACAGAATTTAACAGAACTGAACAAAACAGAACTGAACAGAATTGAACTGAACTAAATTGAAATGAATTGCACTGAACAGAACAGTTGCTGTATGGCCAGGGAGTCTCCATGTCCTTGTGTGGATCCCGCAGTCCAGAAACACTGAAGCAGAGTTTGTTGTTAATTACATTTTTTACCTGAGTGACATTTTAATTTCCCCGGCAACAAAATCAAATAATAGTTATTAGTTATTCTTTCGACATTATAAACCGGGACCACTGTGATGTCGCCTTCCATCACCTTATATTAGAGGTATGGTGGCAGATGCTCTACCTAAACAAAGCAGAGTCTTGCAGGTTTGCTGAGTTTATTCATTTGAAGGCATGTGAAAAGCCTAAAGCAGGTGAGCACCTGGCAACCATTCTGGGACAAAATAACATCTTAATAACCTTGGTTCTTGCCTTGTTTTTTGCAGGAATAAATAGCAAATAAGCAAAGACAGATATAAAACTACAGAGTAATATTCCATATTTATCACAGTAAGCTGAGCAGGTAAAGTAAAAGAAAGTAGTAAGTTGAGAGGAGAAATGCCTGATATGCAAATCAGGATCAAATTTTACCACCTGCACTGCCTCTGAGATGACTGCTGCCACAGTAACAGCTTTTACTCAAGAGCTGTCTTCCAAAAACATCCAACAAAAGCACAAATTGGCATTTCATTTTTTTACCGTCTTTCCCCTCATCCACCCCTCCACACCTGCTTTTTCTGATCACAATCACTACTTCCCTCCATGTGTATGGCGTCTGCCTGATCAATCCCAGCTGTCAGTTACCTTCTCTTTCTTTCAGGACATAGTTATGAAGAAAAAGAAAAAAATAACAGCACATGAATCTAAATTTATTTTTAAGAACTAACAACATGAATGAATGGGAACCTACCCACTGGTTGAGTGGTTTAGCAGTTTAATGATGTTGGTCTGCGGCCAAATCCTCTCATTGTCTTCGCTGCTTCCAAAACTAGAAAGAAACACAATTTTTGATCAGATATGATGCAAACAATATTCCTATGTATCAACTTTAAATTAAAGAGACAGTTTTAACATCCCTCTATCTTCTATTAATCAAATCTCACACAAAGCTGAGTGGTAGAAGACCCAAACCTTAACAACATGAGACTGTCACCAGAAGGTAAGTATGAATAAAACTGGTAAACATATCAATGAAAGTAGAACTATCGGTAGAAATTTAGATGAATGTGGATAGAACGCTGTGTGTTTGCTTAATTTGCTAACTTTGTTTTATCCTTGTGCAAGCACTTGCACAAGAAAAGGAAAAAATGTGACAACAGTGAACTGTTATTAAAACACAACATCACAAAAAAACAGACCAAACATGTAAAGATAAAAACAAAGTAGATAATTAAAATAAAGAAAAATTTCCTGGCTAATCTATGAGGTAGATTTTCTTCTTCCTCCTGTTTTTTTTCTTGGTCAGCAGTGATTTTAGGGAAAATCACACCCTGCCATAGTAGTTGTAACTGCATGACGTCCAGGTTGTTTGGTCCGCTTCAGAAAAGAGCTATATGAAAGCAAACAAAAGCAAAAAAAGATGCTACATTTTCCAGAATTCCCAGTCTAATGGTACCAAGCCCCCCAGACTATCCCAGTGTGAATACACCGTAAAGGCGGGTACACACTACAGGATAATCGGGCTCATTTTTGTCCCAAACCTCCCCTTACGATGAAAGCCAGCAAAGGCCTGATTGTCGGATGTTTGCAAACAACATCGTGACGGATTTTTCTGTGCTGTGAGGTGTGTTAGGAGTGATTTTGTCTGGTCTAATCTGCCCGGAGGGCCTCAGACGGAGAGATAATAATTAGTGAACATGTTTAATATTTGACACTAGAAACACTAGTGTGGGAGGTGCTTGAGCCGAGCACGCACAGTGTACCAGAAGAAAAGCCAATCAAGATGCAAGCAAACTCCGCTGAATGACCGAAGAACAAAAACAAAGTAAATCATGCCCCTCGGCTAGATATCTAGAAAAAACAGCTTCAGTTATAGTTACGTGCCGCATTTTCGAGAGACACACGACGTGCGACAG
This sequence comes from Rhadinocentrus ornatus, assembly GCA_037177495.1. Taxonomy (NCBI): domain Eukaryota; kingdom Metazoa; phylum Chordata; class Actinopteri; order Atheriniformes; family Melanotaeniidae; genus Rhadinocentrus; species Rhadinocentrus ornatus. The sequence goes on from JBAMHW010000004.1 coordinate 3,793,267, forward strand.
GTTTTGACTAGGACCCCGCCCGCCAAGCAGTAGTGGGCTCTTGCTGGTATATCAGTTGTTTGGCTGAAGTTAATAAAGCATCGTTAACACAAGTTAGTGTTGTGATTAATGTGACAATGCTACTATTCCCACCATTGTTTGCAGAAGAATCGTTTCCATAGTCATTATTTTTTTGTGTGTGTGTTTTTCAGAATGTAAGAGGCCGAAAGCAACTATCAATGCTACTTCCTTTTAGTCCGCCTTTTTTTGTTAACACCAAAGTCTAGACTGACTGCGTAAAATTTGGAATATTGAGCATGAAGAACATGATACTCTGCTGAAGAATCGGTTAGTGTGTAGTGTGATCCGTAATGCACACTGCACACTATAAGATCAGAAGAGAGAGCTAAAGCTAAATTCTTTAAAACAATAAAGGATGATCTCTCACAGCGGAGGCGCTCATATCACTCATGGGGAGGGTTGCTACCATTAAAATGATGGTGCTACCTAAAGTCAACTACCTGTTTTCAATGATACCCAATAAACCATCTTTCAGCTGGTGTAAGTCACTGGACTCACATATATCCAAATTTCTATGGAAAAACAAGCCATCGCATATCAGTCTAAAAACTTTACAACAGACCAAAGACAGAGGTGGATTGGACTTACCCAACTTTAATCACTATTTCTTAGCTAAAAAGCTGAGATACATCTCCACATGGCTTAAACCTAGCGGTCTGGATGAACCATGGGTAGATGTAGAGCAAGCATTGTGTGAGGATCTAGTTATCTCTGACCTGCCATTCATCAGCTCAGCCGTCAAACCACACAAGTGTTTTAAAAGTATAAAAAAAAATACCTCTTTTATGGCTTGATAAGAATTTCTAAAAATAACCAAGTCTTCTCTTATTCCATGTAAGCATGTAAGCAACCCATCTGGGACAACCCTGACATCCTGCATCCATCCATCCATCCATCCCTTAACTAATACCGCCCCATCCATTAAGGGTCGTGGGCAAGCTGGAGCCTAACCCAGCATTTAGCAGGTGAGAAGCAGGGTACACTCTGGACAGGAAAACAAAACATATAATAGATAATGGAAATTTTTTGCCATTTTATATTCTCACTCAATTTTATATTCTCATATGGAATCAGCATATCACCAATCTATTAATGTAAAAAATTTACCATTAACCAATTAAACTTGCAACTTCCTATTAGGGTGGCAGAATTCTGGAATTTTAATGCCCCTGTTATGGCTGCCTACTAACTGTCGCCACCTGTTCTGCATGCAAATGCCTGCTCACTGTCACTTGCCTAGGATTGGTTGGCGCTGTCACACCTTTGCCATCACCCTTCTCATTGGATGATTGGTGGACCAATCACTGCTACTGCTGTCAACCACCAGGAAATAAGAGTCTCCTGCAACTGCTCAGTCAACTATTGGCTCAGCAGCAAGCTGTCCTAGATCTTTCTTGGACTTGTGATTTGTGAATATTTGGTAAAAATCGATAGCTTAGGATAGTTGATAGCTTGGTTCTTTGGTTTGTATCTGAGGTTTCTGTTTGAGTGTAGTGGTAATAGTGTTAAAACTACCTGGCTTTGTGTTTATTCTCTGACTTTTAGAAGTCTTGTTTTGTCCAGTCTTTGGTAAAGCCCTTGTGGCTCCTTCTTACATTTTATTTAGTTTTGGTGTGGAGTTGGGATAGGAAAAATTTAAGTTACTGTGTTTTTTGGTATTTACTTGTATAGTGTTAAAACTCTTAGTTTTGGTGCTGCTTCCTTTTTCTCTGTAAATAGCTTTAGCTCTGAAGGCCAGCTTTTTGTGTTTATTTCTTTTGACTGGCTGTTTTTAAGTTGTTCAGGTGAAGGCTTTTTTATTTGTTCTATTTTATCTAGCAGCATTGCTACCCCCAACTCCCTTAGTTATGCTGTTCACCTTTCTTTATACCACATCCCCTGTTATGATAATAAATCAATATTGTTTCACCCCTACAATCTTGCCAGGGTTCTCTTTTTTGTTGCGGCTTATTTTTACCCTAACGGAGTTGAGTCGTAACAGCCCCAAAGTAAAATATATATAGACCAGTGGTCGCCAACTCGTCAATCGCGATCGACAGGTCCATCTTAGAGACGTTCCCTGTAGTTCTGGAGAAATAACAGACAAATTCATTCAAGAACACATAACGTCTCTCTTAATATTGCTCGGTTATGCAAGCGCCTATCTTTCAATCCAGTTCATATTTTTTCAGTGTAGCACTGCCCTAAAGTGACCAATGCGGCCATAATAATAATGAGAGTGCCATAATGTTTACTATCGCAAATATCAATATAACTGACTGACCAAGATGGCGGCGCGCATAGTCGCAGTGACTCATAGCTTCTCTTGTTATCAACCACACAAACTTCCACTTACCAGCATTTTCCTCTCAAATGCCAGATCCATTGTTAACTAAATGGATGAGTTAAAGCTGCAGATTACAGCAAATGGACCCGTTCAGGACTGTTGCATTCTGCAGTTTACGGAAGCCTGGCTCATCCATTCCAAACACTGCTATTGAGCTACAAGGCTGCACAGCCCACCGTCATGATAGAGTAACTCCGGTAAGAGCAAGGGAGGGGTACTGTTGTGACAGGACTGTTTTGTGAACATTAACTGGGACATCTTCAAACATCAGGGACCTAGAAGTACCTCAACTGTGCTGAGTTACATAAAGTACTGTGTTGACACAGTCACTGTGGTCAGAAACCGTGGATGACAAAAGAGGTCAAATTGTTGCTGAAAGAGAGAAACCTTGCTTGTTATAAGGCTGCCGGAGTCAACCTGAAAAGAGGTATTAGGGAGGCCAAGTCATCGTATAAGAGGAAGGATTGAGGACAGTTTCTGCAGCAACAACATGTAGCAGGTGTGGCATAGGGTTCAAAACATCACCAGTTATAAGTCTGGCAACTAGACTGCTGTTGATGGGGATGCCACACTGGCCGAGAAGTTAAACAGCTTCTTACTATCTTACATTCGCCCAATCAGCACCCACTTAACTGCTTCCCAGGTGCCCCTGCTCTTAATAGAAATGGATAAAAAACAGAGCAGAATTTAATCAAGATTAATAATGTAAATATTATAATTATTAATGTTCTAAATTAGAAATGAATGGAAAAACAGCCTCATCAGCATCCTGGAACTTGACACGCATTTAACCATATTAATAGGATTGTCCGGTGGGGACCCACCAAAAGCAGGGTGCCAACAAACTGACTTCCAAGCAATAACAAATGAATCACAGATTTATGCAAATCTGTCCCTATTCAGCAGAGCGGTCGTCACACTCCGCAGCTGCTAATTAGCACTGGTATATGTTCATGGACTCAAACGGCCCCACGAGGGCCTGTAATCTGTCCTTGTGGTTTCCAGCACAAGGGGACACAAAGATGTATGTCCATTTGTTTGTGTGCTACCACAAACTATACACAAGCTACTGTAAGACTAATCATGACGGACTAATCATGATTAATCACCATTTGCGACTGCCTGAAATCTGCCCGTTTTTACTGCCTCGTATCACCAGAACGAGCCGATTCTACAAATATTTACTGTTAACTGAGCTTCTCTTGGGTAAACGTCAGATGTCCAAGGGTAAGTAAATGCAGCATGTAATGTACTTCTTTATGTTGTTCTACATCATCTCATGTTCTAGATCATAATTCTCTGATAAACTCTGATAAAACTGATGATTTGGATAAAAACATCTTTTTCCTTTTATCATTGAAGTGTGAGTGTTTGTGCAGCAGTGATAAAAGTCCTACAGCCGCATCACCCAAAGTAAACACCTGCTGATAAAATACATCATTGGCTGCATGTTTTACTAGTTTTTCTTCACTTTTTTACATTAGATGATCGCTTTAGTTGTAATTATTCGTTCAATATTTCATAAAATCTAGACCCAAACAAGATCTCATCTGTGCCCCCTTTTCCTGGTCAGTATTCCTGCCTGCCCCCCCCATCAGAACTTTTCTAGGCCCGCCCCTGCATAGCTGAAGTATAACCCCTGTCTACCACCAGCCAGCTACTGTGTTAGAGAAGGTCCTGCTAACAACAAGACTTCAGGGGTAAATATGAGACGGTGTGAACCATGAACCGCTAGTTTCCTCCTTCTCAGCTGATCCATAAACACACGCAGCAGGAGAGAAAAGCCGATCAGCTGATCACCGACATCCTTCATTGTCCCAGAACAACATGAAAGGAGAGGGAGGAAGCAGATGCTGCACAAACAGACAAGCAGAGATCCTCTGCAGCAGACATGTTGGTGCAGAATGCAGGATAAGCTTAAAAGAAAAATTGCTGGAGAAGTGTCGGTGTGGACCCCTCTCTTTTCTCGGGAAAAGAGTGTGTGTTAAAACACTCTCATTCTCCATTAAAGCGACATACATGGGCTGCTCCATTAATGATGAGTTCATTCTCAAGTCCATCCATAGAGCCACCCGGCTGATCTTTTCCATCTGGCCTCTGCATGTCCTGCCATAAATTAGTTACTGCCGTTATCGCATTATTTTTAACAGCCCTAATATATATATGATCAGCTTCCACTGTACACCTCACCTACCAGACACAAATGTACCCACCTTCCTCTTTTGAGAAAAGACCACCATGACTCCATGCGCTGATTTCCTATTGATAATCTGTAACTGTGGCTTGATGAGGCAGCATAAAAGTCCGTATGCACATGACAGAGGGCACATTGTATTGCTGTCCCATTCTCTGTCCCGAGGGCTGTTCATAGTCTTGTTGGTATCACACAGAGGCTCTTTACACGGTTTATATAACTGTTTGCAATTGAGACTCAGAATAGCAGCTACACTTGGATCACCGGTAATGTCCATGTTTGTGAATTGTGAACCAGGTTGAAATTAAATCCAGCAGACAGAGACAGTTTCTACACTTTATCCAGGAACAGTTTTCATCTATCCATCATTTCTCATGTCTGTTCTGTCTGGTTCCTTTCTCCATCTAACACACCGTGGGATGAATGCTGCTCTAATAGTCATCACTGTCCTGGAGTGTAGATGTTTATGTTATTAACAAACTACACTTTTAGGAAGTACTAAATATGTCTAATTTCACTGATTCTTAGGAACTCACTGCATAGTTTTAGTTATTTTCAGGAGTTTCACAGTCAGTTTGAGTGAGTGCAAATATTTGCGGTGTATGATCGTATGTGGACCGGTCTGGAATGAAATGCCAGGACTGAATTTCTGTCCCAGTGCACCTCTGCCTTTGAAAAAACAAAGCACACTCATGCTGAGTTATGCTGGTTGTAAAAAAAGATTCACATGGAAGAAAAGATATAAAAAGTAAACAGCAGTGCTGCAGAGATGACACTGGGTCATGTGTTGAAGTCAAGCTATTCCTCATCACAGCCGCACTTGGCCAGAAACTAGCAGCAAATGCTTTTAACACTTTGAAGTTATTTCCCCAAGACAAACCCAGAGAGGAGAAGATGCAGCCAGAGTCTGCCACGCACTTCACAGGCCTCCTAATAGCTTCTTTTACATTTAATACACACAATTAAGAATGAGACACCCAGACATCTTTCTCCTCTACATTTCACCAATCAACTAAAAAAAAGAAAAGAAAAAATATTCCTAATAATTTCTAAATAGATTCACACATATATTTCGGGCATGTGTGGAAACTGGCTTCATCCTGCAGTGCAACACCATGTGTTAGATTAACTAATAAGTCTAAATCAACCCTAAGAGTGAGTGTGCACGTGCATGCACTGGCAACCTGTCCATGGTATACCCCACCTCTCACCTGATAGCTGCTGCAATAGGCTCCCCCTCTGACACCCCGCTGGATTAGGCAGTTATAGACAATGAAAAGAGGAAATATGTGAACATGAAAACTCGACAGAGGTAAAAGGAAAGCATGAGCATTTGTTTGAGAGAAGAATGAGGGACGTAATCCTATAAAATGTATCTGTGTTAATGAAAAGAGAAAAATATAATGAGAGGTAGATGGGCCACCTCTGTAGCACAATGTAAGCCACGCAGACGGGAGATGGAGATACAGCGATCTGAATCAGTGGTCCGACAGACTGACCGTGTTAGCTGAAAAGCTAACAGGCAAAGAAAAAATAACTCATAATTCAGATTCCTTATCCCAGACAAAGCTTTGGACAGGATTCATGAAAAAAAGTCAATTTTGGTTTTTACTTTAGCTTTATTGAATACTTTTTAAGTTGCTGCTTTCTTTTACCTCCATAAACTACAGCAATACTTTAATGTTACTGTTCACAGCAGTTGAAAATACTTGATTATGCAGATTATTGCAATTGTGCATATTGTTTATATTTTAACCCTGCAGTTTAATTCACACACTTGCAAATGTGCAATTTTGCCCATGTGCAGCTGCATGTATCTCTACCACTGTATTCCTTTCACTCCTCATCGTGTGTGTGTGTGTGCATACACTCTAACGGCAAGTGATGATCACAGATAACCTTTCTCAGTATCCGTTCACTGACTATTAAACCCATTTCCAATCTGTGTGTATGTGTCCAGATGCTGAAACCAGATGCTTTCCTTCAGACTGCAGGCGCCTCCAATGGTGACAGAAAGCGGACGCATGCAAGGTTATTGGCACACACACACACGCGCACACAAACAAATAGACAGGTAAACACTTATGTCACATTCTATTAAGTATGATATACCATCGCCTCAATATATAATAAATCGACAGCCCACTAACAGCCAGGCGGACCTTTACTCTGAAGTAATTAGAGTTAAAATAAAAGATCTGTTCAGGTCTTGTCAGCAGCAGGTTATAACTGTTCTGATCCTGAACCACTATAAAAGTCTAAGCTCTACTGAATCTCATCCATAATTATATTTGATGTATTTTAGCATTAAGAGAGTATTTGTTTTGTTTCCAATCAACATTCTTGTTATGGCAGAAAGTCTTTAAACAAAATACATGAAGTGTTTGTGTTCAGATTCAGATTATTGGTATTGTAAGTGTTTGCTAGCATTTCCTAATGAAATTCTCTATTAAATCTTTATAAACCATAAAGGCTGACTCTTAATTAGACCCAAGTACCTGGCACATCTTTGCACTGATTACCTCTGTTACAGTCTAACTTCTATCAACATGCTTACCCAGAGCAAACAGTGCCAGCATTAGGCTTTTTCCCATCCTACATACGGAACTGCCTACTTCTCTGTGGACCCGTCTGACAGGAATCAGTCTTTTATTTACTTAAATTATTGCCTACTTCAGAACAAAGAAAACCAGATAAAAGAAGCAGGGCCCCAGGTAGACAGGAGTTCCTCACAGCCATTTATAAAGTTTCAGCTCTATAAATGGTGGTGAGCACTGCCTCGCACATTTAACAGACGCACAAACACAACTAGACTGTATTCACACAAAGAAACAAAAACTCTCTCACGCACACACTGTCACACACACTGCATCTTCAAAGTGAAGAAATCATAAATAAATGATGTTGCTCAGTAATGGAATATTGCCCTGTTGTTGTGGGAACACGAGCAAGGTTACCATGACAACCATGGGGACCATGTAAGGTCATCTGCAGCTGTTGCTTTGACTCTTCCTTTGCAGGAGCTGATGGGATGTGAGGTGGTGACTGGATTGTGTGCGGTCTTTCTATATTCCTAAGCAAATATGATAAAATGGGATAACTTTATGTCATCATCACTAGCACAGGCAACTAACGAGCAACGAGCTCTGGAAGGCTTCTTGTAGCTTTTGGAAGTGATGGAACCTTAATTTTGCTCCAGTTTTGTCTTAAGCTTTTACATTCATGCCCAGACCAGCAGGTTTCAATCCTCTAAAAACACATTGTCAAAATTGTGGGGAAAGAAAAAAACAAAACAAAAAGAAATTAAGACTCCACAGGCCTTGAATACGTCTCTCTCTCTCTATATATATATATTGGGGTGGAAATTTAATTACTATAAATTTTAGTAATAATTATTAAAAAAAATTATTAAAAAAAATAATAATTCTAGTGCGTTAAAAAAAGTGAGTGCACTGAATTTCAGCCAAAACAATGCAGAACGTTTCTCAGTGCGTGGTTCTCAGTACACCAAATAAATTCGGACACACATCAGAGCTCGGCTAAATCAGTGTTGCTAATTTAGCTACTCTAAAGCTGTTTTTTTCCCCCCAGGGGACATATAGAATAGAATAGAATAGAATAGAATAGAATAGAATAGAATAGAATAGAATAGAGTAGAATAGAATAGAAAATAGAATAGAATAGAAAGCCTTTATTGTCACTATACATAGTACAATGAGATTTAAAAGCAGCTTCGTTACAGTGCACACATAGTAGTAAATAAATAAATAAAGAACACAATATAAATAGCAGCTATAAAAAGCACTCAAGACTCAAAATGAACGTGTGTAAGTAGGTGTTATTACACCTAGTTGGTATTATTACAACAGTCTGAGGTAGTATGTGGGTCTGTGCAGTAATCAGTGCAGTAGTCTGAATGTATTCAGTGATGTAGAAAGTGATCAGGAGAAGCATCAGTGCAGGTTTGAGTTCAGTATGGTAGCAGCTTTGGGAAAGAAGCTGTCTCTGAGTCTGTTTGTTCTGGACTGTATGGACCTGTAGCGCCTGTGAGTATTTTAAATAAGCGACTAGCAACAAATCTAGAGACATTTTCTGGTGTTATTGGAGACTATTGGAAACTTTTGGAGGTGAAAGCACTTTTACTTCCCAATGAGCAGCTTCCGCCCCTCCCCTGTCCTCAGGCCCCTCCCCCGTCCATTAGCTTCCAGCTGCACAGCAGGCGGCGGTTACCTCCGCTCCAGGACCAGACTGGAAGCTGCTGCTGGATGATCCCGCCCTGGCTTACTGTCACATATTGATGCCTATTAGTGAAGAGTGTGGAAGGAAACATTTAAAAAGTTCTGTAACATTTGTAGACTCTTAATCAGAGAACAGCTGGAGCTGCTGGTTAAAAGAAGAAGAAAGAGCACTCCACCCCTTTGCGGCTGAGGACCATGGTCTTGGATTTGTAGGCGCTGATCTTCATCCCAGCCGCTTCAGACTCGGCTGCGCATCGCTCCAGTGAGAGCTGAAGATCGTGGCCCGATGAAGCCAGCAGAACCACATCATCTGCAAAGAGCAGAGACCCAATCCTGAGGCCACCAAGCCGGATCTCCTCAACGCGTCGGCTGTGACTAGAAATTCTCCCCATAAAAGTTATGAACAGAATCGTGACAAAGGGCAGCCTTGGCGGAGTCCAACCCGCACTGGAAATGATTCTGATTTACTGCTGGCAATGCGGACCAAGCTCTGAC
>JBAMHW010000004.1:3819910-3836461 GCA_037177495.1 Rhadinocentrus ornatus
GCCAGCTATTGTTTATCACCTGTACAAGAGGCAAGGGACTGTGTGTGTGTGCTTAATAAGACCAAGCCTGTGTTTCTGCTATCCTAACCTCCACTGGTACCTTGCTTTGCTGTTTTGACACTCAACCATTACAAGAATCCAGCAACCAGCTAGGATGCAGTGATGGGAACGTATGTACTATGAAATTTTATTCACAAGAGAATATACATGATCATTTTGTACGAGGTCTGAGCACCATGGTAACAACCACGCTGTCCGGACTGATTGTGCTGGAAATGTTAAAGGCAACACTTTTTCTCCATGTTCAAACTCAACCAGGTAGGAGCCAAAACTCATCAACTTTTCCATCTTTCCTAAGAAGGAAAGTGTGTCCTGAGTTGGTCCAGGGCTGCTGCTGGAGCCACTTCTGAGATGGTTCTCACTAAGAACTAGTTTTACAGAGCAGACCTGTGCGGGCTACATCTGGCACATACGTTATGACAAGTCTTGTGTGGGCCAGAAGTTTACTTTCTTTTTTTTTTTTTTAGAAGAAGAAGTTTACTTTCAAAAACATTCAAATTATTCAGAGAGGAGAGTTTTGCTCTTGTGCTCCATTGTAGAGGTTAGTGAAGCTTACTTTACTCTGCTACCTTACCAGCCCTGCGTCTATCCTGGTGATACTACAAACAATAATTTTGTGTGGTTTAACAGTAACCCAGATCACCACTGGGTAAGTTTCCCCACCACTACAGCCTGAACTCAGAGAACACAACTAGGTGTCTGAGGTGTTTACTGGCCTTGAACCTCCCAGAGAAACCAATCTGATGGAATCTGAGGAGATCAGTGGGAAATCAACCCAACCCACAACGACAGAATCTCATTATCAGCAGAGCCTGAGAGATACTTGCTAACATCCATATATGAGACCAGTAGGACACCTTGAGATGTTATGCATCCACACCCTGACTGGCTGAAGCTTTTAGCAGCATGAGGAGGACCAATCCAGGCTGAGTGATCCAAATGGTATGGCTGATCATATGCAGCATGACCAAACCTGCAAAATATTTTAAACGTGGGGAAAAACTTTTAATTTTTAGTTTTGTGTAGTGGGTTAAGGCTACCATCATACAATTAGCTTTGTAAAAGGACTGGATTGCTTATTATTACTGCCCTTCTGGGTAATTCTCCCATTTCCACTGCCCTTAGAAGCGCAGATTTTATTTTATTACCCACAATCTCCTTGAACTTTGATCCTATCCACATAAGGATACAAAAGCATAAGAGATGAAGATATAATAGGTCAGGATATGTGATGCCCTCTTGTTTGCCTGAGTACACTTGAAAGCACTAAACCTTGAAATGTGAAGTATTCCTAATCACAAATTAGACATTTAGCTGGCGCTCTGAGTGGCCCTCCACATTAAACGTCTTATTGGGTGGAAACTTTATGCAATAGATTAGTTGCAGCTTTAACCTTCATGCAGTGTGAGAGAAAGCCACGTAACAGACTCAGTTATTTGTTCTGCATCTTGGTGAACCATAACTTCTCAAATGTCAGGCTTCTTTTTTAGTTAGCGATTGGAATGAAGAATAAGTCAAAGTCAAATTGTCACAGGTTGAGGCGAAGGTAAGGACCCAAACGCAGGCTGAGGAGGCAGACAGGGGCACAATAAAGGTTTTAATCACATGAATTAAAGACAAACCACAGGACACACAACGGTAACAGGACACGGAGACAACAGCAAACTGGTAAGATGAAAAGGAATCTAAGTGGTATACACACACAGACGGACTAACGGGGAACAGGTGAAGTTAATGAGCAAAATAAACCAGGTGCACTAATGACAGGAAGCAGAAAGCAACACAGAATTAAGGGCAAGAACTACAAGGACAAGGAAAAGCATAACAAGACTACCAAAGCAATGCAAAGCCGACGGACCATGACACAAATAAACTCTGGTTTAACTCGGTGATTAAACCACCACCCTGGCCTCACCGCTTCTCTCCTCACAATTTACACATTTACATGTGATTCACCAAAACAAAGTCATTCAACCGAGCTTTCTTCTGTTATTTAAGCTTTTTTTTTTTATTATATACAGAAATACACAGCATGTATGTGTCTTCTGTAAAGTAACTAGAACATTTATTTATCTCGTTTACTGTTTTGAAGAAAATGTTTTTTTAATTTTCATTAAAAGATAACACAATTTTAGTGCTTAGACTCAGGATGCTGAACTCAAGGCCAGATTTATCAGTTTTGTCTATTTTTCCTTCTCAGTGTGTTTGACCTTTGTATGCATGGCTGAGACCGAGACCAAGTTTCTTTAAGAAACAACCTTGTTTGTCAGTGTGTGGATAAAGTTTTTATCTGTCTATATGTAAAATATTTTTATTGCTGCATGTAAAAACATCCCTCATTGAACAATAGAAAACCAAAAAATATGTCAAATGAACAGTTTAACCTTGTTGTGATTGCACGATTTGCCGCTGCAGGATGGTCTTACCATTATTGAGGCTCATGCATCAGCTCTGTGGGAGGAGCTTGTGTTTGGGCTTTTCATTCCACTACACCTCGTCACTTAACTTTTCTCACGCTGTCAAACTCACCTCACTCTTAAATTCTGTTATCGTAATTCTGGTCTGACGGGTGACTTGCATGCTACTGTTTAAGAATGGGGATTGGCTATCGTGTGTTTTTTAATTCTGTCATTTTCTCTCCAAGCTGAATTCCTCCTCATGTCCTCATCGTCCTGATACTAGAGGAGCTTTATACGAGATATTTGCCTCCTCTTCTTTCTAGTCATCCATCACAGGCTTACGGTACATTCTAGGGGTTCTGTCCCACAGAAAAGCCAAATATTCTGCGACACCAACCTGGTGAAACAGAACAATCTGCTTTGTTTAAATGCAATACAGGGACAGACTGGCCGTCTGCCATGCTGGGCTTTTTCCCGGTATAAATTAACTAAACCATCTTATGGAAAGTGAGAAGATGATTTTCATTCATCAATATTAACAGTGAGTCAGCAGATTTCCGCTGTCCTTCATCAACCAGTTATTGGTTGTGAGCTGATACGTTATTTATTTTTTTACATTTTTATCCAGATGTGATCCTGATGCAGCTGTGTGACTCTTTATCAGACTGCATCATTATGTTTAAGAAAATAAATCCATTCAATCTCTAGTTGAACAAGGTTGAGATGGCATCTTCAGGCAGCAGATAAGAGACAGTTTCTACACTTTATCCACGAAGAGGTTTCATCTAGCCATCATTTCTCATGTCTGTTCTTTCTGGTTCCTTTCACCATCTAACACGCCGCAGGATGAATGCTGCTCTAATATCCATCACTGTGCTGGAGTATAGATATTTATGTTGTTAACAAATGAGCTTCTTGGAAACATTTATCATGTCTACTCTCACTAATTCCTGCTAAGTCACTGCATAGTTTTAGTGGTTTCACCATGAAGGAGCTCAAAGATCTGCGGTGTGCATGATCGTATATGGACCGATCTGGACCAAAAATTCCAGGCCAGTGTTTTGCGCACACTGATGCAGTGTGTTCACTTGTTGCCATGGCAATCTGGTTATTCGGTGTGTGTTGCTAGACTGAGAACATGTAAAATTCTACTCCAGCTTTAAGTAAATCATCTGTTTTCAAACTTTAAAAAAAATTACACTGTAAAAAAATCTGTGTTTTTACAGGTTTTTCTGCATCATTTTACATTTTTGGAGGGGTGGCTGTAGATCAGGTGGGAAAGCAGTTATCTACCAGCTGGAGGGTCAGTAGATCTGATTCCTAGTTTTCCACACTACATGCCAAAGTGTTCTTGGGCAAGGCCCTGAACCCCACGCTGCCTCCTGATGTGTCTATTGGTGAATGATGGTGTGCGATTGTAAAGAGCATTTAGTATATAACAGAAGTGCTGCATGAGTGTGTGTGTGAATGGGTGAAAATGACGTGGTGTAAAAATGCTGGTCAACATATAATACATAAGTACAGTCCATTTACCTTTTTTTTTTCTTGTATTTTAAATACAAGAAAATTTCTTTTGGGAAATGTTAATGAGCAGGGGCGGGGTTAAGGGGTGGCTACTGGGGCTCAAGCCCCAGATGTTGGAAGTGATGTGCAGTACCAGAGTCCAACAGAGAGGCAGCAGCTGCGTAAAGTAGCCTGCATACAGCCTGCCTGAATAGCATGGAAGCATTGGAAGTCTGATAGAGACATGGATATCAGGACGTTTTATAGACAACAAGTACAGAATGACAGAATGACAAGAACTCTGGGTACATGGCAAAAATCCAAACAAGCAAATCATAAAAATAAAGTGAATAAGCAAAGACCGATGCTCTCTGGATCACTAACATGTGAAAACGATTAAATTAGTGTTATTGCTATATATTTGCTATAACGCTACTTTACTATAACGCATGATGATATTTTGTCGAACGCTCAGACTTCTGCACTTTTGCCAGGTATTTTGGCCCACTCCTCCTCATCAGCAAACTGCTCTAATTTGTCTGGGACAGGTTTTTTTTTGTTTGTTTGTTTGTTTGTTTTTCATTAAAGTCAACCATAATTCAAAAGCAGTGTCTTATTTCACTAAATTATACTTTAGCATTTTCTGAGTGATTATTGTGAATTTAGCCTTTTCTTGAATCGAGGGGTATGAATTAATTGGAGGATGACTGTATATTTGTAAAACATGGCTCAAGTCCATCTTAATGTAAAGTCCCAGAAAAGATTTGTTTCCGAGTCCTGTCTACAAGCCAACAATATATTTATTGTATCACCATATTACACTCAACAGGACAAAACTGTAAAGACTCTGCCCTGGTTATACACATGAACAGCATCAGATCATCTGTTCTGTAGTTCAAGACAAATATAAATGATGGTGACTGACGTGTGTGTCTGTGTTTGTTTACTGTCTATTTTTCAGTAAAGGTCAGGTGCTACCCAGTACAGCTGCATCACTGGAAACTGGTAATGAAACCAGTACAGAAAGCAGAGAGACGAGATAAAATTAGGGTGAGAAAGAAGAACAGAGCAGGAGAAGGCAGCCGAGGTGGCAGCCAGGATCACATGGAAGAGAACAAAATGCATTTGTGTTCTTGTTCAATATTGTTTTTACTGGTTGTGAGGTGTATTCCCTGGACCAGTGATCTGAGGTGGCTTCAGTCAGCAGCTGACTGTGAGTGATACTGTTGATAGTCGTTGATATTGTTGATTGAGTATTATTTTGCTTCATTAAAGCATAATATTTTATGAGTGTAATCCACTGCTCATTGTCCAGGGGTGGCGTGGCTCAGTGGGCAGAGTGGTGGTCTTGTAGCCCGAGGGTTGCCGGTTTGACTCTGTCGAGCTCATGTCGATGTGTCCCTGAGTAAGACACCCCAAATTGCTTCTGACAGCGTCTGCCATCAGTGTGTGAATGTGTGTGTGAAAGGGTGAATGTGATGTATAATGTAAAGCGCTTTGGGTATCATTCCTGGTAAAGCGCTATATAAATCCTAAATCCGCCCCTGCCTAATAAGATTACAGGAATACACTTCAAAGTCTAATGTTAAATAACTTGAAAACTTGTAACTTTGAAAATACAATTTTTTGGAGCAATTATATTTCCATTTCACAGAAAGATTTAGATAATACATTTTTAAATTCATCATAATTTACCAAAAATGTAATTTACATTATAAGTGTATCGGCTCATATAGTATTGGCCAAGAACAGGGCGCTTAACCCCAAATAACTCCCTAGGTAACAGAATGCCAGGCGCCCCACAGCTCTAGTGGCAACTCCGGATGTTCCCAACTGGGATCAATAACGCTGTCTGTGCTCTGAATAAAATGTTTCAATGGCGACACACTTAGTAAATATAAGAATCTCCCATAAATCTGCATATTAAAAGCATTTAATAATTATATGTTATTTTTAACAAGTTTTTTGTTTGAATGCATTTATAAGTAATTTAATTGTTGTTATACATGCTTATAAAAATGTCTTTTACTAAATATTAAAACCTCCGAATAAAATAGGAGATCTGATGAATAAACAAAGGCATAAACTGAATTTGAATTATATCATTTTATTAAATTAGTTTTTCATGTTTTTTTCAGAATTAATTTATTTTTACAGTGTAGGCTTACTGTTGTCCTAGGGCAGGGGTGTTCAACCTGTGCCTCCAGACCCGCAAGTGGCTCTCTGGAACTTCCACAATGGCTTTTAGTACACGGCTAAAAATGCAAAGAACTAACTAATGTTTTTTAAATATATGTATAATAACAAAATCATTTTTTTTCTTAACAATTTTTCTGTTTTTTTTGTGGAATAATTGCACTGAATTTCCACAACATAATGACACTGAAAGTATCAGTAACATATTTTTCTTGGCATTGAGTTGGAAACTATGGGCTACATTTCCTTTACATTATTTCCACAAATATCTTCATCTCATAGAAGAAAGTCTGGCCATCCTCTTTTTCCAAATGATTTATGTTTTTCTTTTCCTGTTGTAGATATATATAACAAATTCTAAGTTGCCTTTTTCCGTAAGGTCTCGTAACATTTGTGTCTTTAAACGAGTCTTATTTAGCTGGCTGAGGGAAAAATGGCTCTTTGGATTAGACAGGTTGCAGTCCCCTGTCCTAGAGTCTTTGTTGTTGCATTAAGAAAAACTTAGAGATACATTTCCCAGGTAATACGTCATTTTTATTACATGCATAGAGATATTTTTTTTATTATTTAAAATAGGGGACAGTCCACATTAATGTGTCAGATGTGAAACTCATGTGCATTACACCATTTTCTCATCTACTCTGCTGAATGATGTCAGTTGTGATATCTTGAATTTGTCATTTGGTGTTTTTACTGACGTCCTGACTGAATTATTTTGTTGTCCATCATTTTAAAAAGAACTGAGATCATACACGCCTAGGGGAAACCTCCAGTGACTGTTTTTGACAGGCGTGTGAAGGAAGCCTTCCATACTTCTGAGTTATGGTGACATATTGATTATAGCCAACACATTACTTCTACCATCTAAACCCATCAGTCTATTCAGCTCGTCAGAAGACTCTACCGACTGAAAACCCTCTGAACACAACAAGCAGGGGATTTGCACCTCTACTGTATTTACAAGCTTTGAGTCCATGGACGAAGATGTAATGAATTAGCAGCAGAGTCCCTGCTCTCAGCAACCTACAACCTCCAGCAGACAGATAAACTACAGGGGCACTAACAGCAGCATCTTATTAGAGCTCTCTTTCATCTGCTTCCAAGACTACAAGAGGCCACATTCTTCCAAAGGTTTATTTTTCATTATGATTTTATCTAAAACCCAAGATATTTACATTGTCATATTATCCAATCTTAATATCTCCTTATTAACCCAGGGTTTTCCCCTACCTACGTTACATAAGGGGTGTACACATTTCTGGAGATGTTACAGTGCTGTGAGATGTAAATAAAAACAGAATGCAATGATGTCCAAATGTCATTAAGCCATATTAATTTCCCAAAAGAACAGAAACAACATGTCAGATGTTGAAACTGGAACATTAACTGTTTCATGGAAAATATGAGCTCATTTTGAATTTAATGGCAGCAATGGAGCAGAAGCACCAGGAACCACGGGGGCGGTGTTGAGCAGTATAGCTTAGGCTACGTTGAGACTGCATGGCATAATGCTTAATTTGGATTTTTTTGTAAAATCCAATTTTTTTGAGGGTCTGTTTACATTTCATCTTAAATGTGACTTGTATGTGATCTCCTGTATGAACCTTACGGCACCAAAGGTGTTTGCAGACGTAAACCTGGACGGTAACAGCGGAGCGTATGCTGCAATTTTAAAGTTATTGTCCAAGCGTAGCCAGCACATTTTCAATGGCATCGTTTTAAGGAGGAGATTACAATAGAGGAGTTTTTTGTGGAGCAGCAACGCTTGTAAAGAGAAACGTGGGTACGGAGTCGCAACCAGGAGTGGTGGGAGAGTGATGTGAGCGCCTTTACAGATTTTTTAAACCATGTCGTGTATGATGTGTAGGTCGGATTAATGGGACCTGGCCGTTCAGACTGAAGTCGCATGGTAAAAGATCAGATACGTATCAGATTTAGGACCACATATCCAAGTGGCCTGGGTCGCATTAAAAAAAAAAAAATTGGATCTGTGTCATTAAGACTGTTTTCAAAAGATCACATACAGGTCACATAGGAGTCGGATTCGGGTCACTTCAGCCTGCAGTCTGAACGTAGCCATAGATGTGACAAGTGAAGGAACAAAGAAGTAGAAGCCTCATGGACCACCATCGTCTACTGCACTGCCTCTTTTTAAGTCTCTTTCTGACAATGGACCTAATCATAATCTCCTTCACCTGTCATTATCTTGGTTTTGGTTTTTAAGGTCTTGTGCTTAGTTCTGTTTCCTGTTTAATTTTTTTAGTTCCTTCCCTTATGCATTCTGTTTTCCTTTCTGTTTCCTGTTCATTAGTTCACCTTGTTTGATTTGTTCATTCACTTCACCTGTTTCTCTTTAGTCCTCTGTGTATATACCCCTCGGTTGCATTTAATCTCTACCAATCCATTCCTGGTCTTCATGCCATGTTTCCCAGTCGCTTTGCCATGTTTTCTAATATTTTTTAAATTTATTTTTGGGTTTTTTTGTATTCATGCCAAGTTCAGTCCATGTACTCTAGGTTTGTTTTGTTCATTATAATCATATTCTAAATCTTTCTGCCACATATAAAGCCTGCATTTGGGTCCACACCTTCCATGCTATGTAACCTTGACACCACCGTCGCCACGTTTGCTGTTCTTGGAAGTCGGAGGTGAACTCTGCACTGCCCACTGGTGGATGTATGGCCTAACAACCATCCTAGTGTAAAGGATGCACATCATTAGGAGGGGGTTATGTACCTTTTTATGTACGGACTGTGTGTAAGGACTTGAATTATCTCTGTGAATGTCTGTCCGTGTATTCTGTCTTCATTCCTTCCGTACCCGAGCTCAGAGAAGAATAAAATAGGGATAAAAAGCTAATGGTGAGTCTTCACCTCTGATTGGCTCTGATCCACAGCTCTACACTGTGTTGTGTGTTGATTTGAAATGAACAGCAGCGCATATTAGACATCTGGTACAACAAAGAATGACACATACACCTCGAATCGCGAAAACTGGAATCGATTGTAAAATGTGGAATATGGTGGAATTTGCTCATATGTGTTATCTATTATTTTCATTAATTCAAGTCATCACCTGTAAATGTCACTTTTCCAAGTTAAAACATGTGTATTGGTGTTGGACCGAATTGTTAATTTCCCTGAAAGCCTTTTGAAGACGGTCAAGTTTTTCCGTCTGGGCCCTTTGTTCACAGCAGAACCGCCAACAATGGTAAACTCTCGCAAATGTGTGATTCTAATTTGCTCCTGGGATTTTGTTATCCCAGCAGGCTATTTGAATAAGCCCCTCTTCCACGCCTAAAATCTTGTGCACAGCCTACCGCAGTCGCCATAACAACAAGTTGTGTGAAGATGTGGAAACGGCGCACTCATGTCAGCTGCTCAGCTGTCAGTTGCCAAAACCAACATCAGAATGTTTTTAGTCTCCCTGTAGCAGCGGACCAATCTACCAGGGACAAATGGATTAAAATTATCTTTGGTAATAATGTAACCTAAACACTTTGTGCCTGAACGTTTCAGTAATTTGGGACAATTTCAGGCCAAGATGGCATCAGTCCTGCGGTTGGAAAGAAGGGCAGTTCCAACTTTGAGCGTCACATCATCAATGCAATCGGCATGTGTCATGCTTTACTGCTGACGCAGCTAATGCTAACACTAATGCTAAGGGACGAGCCTAAAAGTTTAACCCCCTGCAATGTAGAAACGAGCCCCATGTTTTCTTTTTTATATGTGGGGTGAAGTGCTCTGCCACTTAAATTCTTGTAAACATTTTGTTAAAAACGTGCTTCGTCCACCATCTCGTATGGCAAGCCAAAAGGGCCATAATTTGCCACTCTATTGCCGTGTTTGTAATAAACCGCTGTTTTCTGGTAAAAAAAAAAAACGGCATTAAAAGCGTTGTGTTGTGTAGCTAAATACGCTGGTTTTTAAAGCTTCTGAAAATGCCGTAAAAAGCAACATTCTTGGTGGTCCCTTAACGCCGCCTTCGGCGGCCCTGGCTTAAAAAGCGCCATTTTATGGAACTTTAACGCGCATTAAAAGTTGTTATATTATAATTATCCCAGCCCCTTTTTTGACTTGCCACTGAAATGGAACCATGATCATCCAATCAGTAAAGACTAAGAGCAGACAACACCAGTTCATCACCGATTTCCTTTGCTGTAGAATTGGATGCGTTGTTCTAATAAGCCTGTTCTGTTGTTTGTTAAGCTGTCTGCTT
The DNA here is from genome assembly GCA_037177495.1 of Rhadinocentrus ornatus. Classification (NCBI taxonomy): domain Eukaryota; kingdom Metazoa; phylum Chordata; class Actinopteri; order Atheriniformes; family Melanotaeniidae; genus Rhadinocentrus; species Rhadinocentrus ornatus. The sequence continues at coordinate 3,830,287 of JBAMHW010000004.1, forward strand.
GTGTGCTCACATTTGCAACAAAATGCAAATGGACTGCCAAAATACAGACTCAGATATAGAAAGAAATTCAGTATTTTAACATTTTTTATCATATGAAAGTAAAAATAGCTTATTTATTGTAGGCTACTTAAAGAACAACACCTTAATGCAAAATGAATCAATTAATTGCTTGGAGTAATTAATTGGAGCTGGTGCGGAACGTAAAAAAAAAAACGGATACTGTGTCTGCACATAATGCTTAAAAAACTGATATGAGCCGCAAGCGGAAAAATTTTGTCACGGCATGAGTCGGACACCGTTCATTAAGCGGCTGTGTGAGCTTACGTGTGTCCGTTTCCCAGGAGCTGCAGTCAACTCGGACATACCACACCCACGGGGAATGTGGGTGTTTTGACACCCACACTTTTAATGAGAGGACTTGACATGATTTTAACTTTTGCGCAAACGTTGCTGCACTCGTCGCTCCTGCACGACCCCTGTCCTCCTTCTCTCTCTCCTGTCGCTCCTGACTCATGACAGGACTGTCGTGATCAGCTGATCTTGTTCTTTTCTTGTTTATTTATTGTTCAGCTCGTGCTGAGGAAGAGGAAACTAGCAGGATGTTGATGCAAAACGGTAGCCTGATCAAATTAGAAAGTAATTTATTAGCATTTATTTTATATTATTGTCATCATTAGTTCAGGTTTGCTGGTGGCTGTAAAATTTGCCGGATGGATCAAGATCAGATATCTAGCGAGTGTTAAGATTATGTTTTCTCAAAATGATTGGTGCTGTGCAGAAAGGCAGGTTTACCTTTTAGGAGCCATGAATGCGGTGAAGGGAAATGATGAACAGGTTCTGAAATACAAATCAGAGCAGGACCTTCTCTAACCAGGTGGTTGACAGGTAAAATTAAAGAATTTATATGCAGGGGTGGGTCTTGAAAGACTTTAATGAGCAGGGCAGGCCGGGGCACTGACTAGGAAAAGGGAGGAGAAATGTTTAATCTTTTTTTGAGGCCTAGATTTTAGTAAATAATTAGCTGAATATTACAACTTAAGCAGTCATCAGATGTTAAATCTGGAAAAACAAACAGCCAACTATGTTGTTCAGTGTTGATGTAGAACAACATGTAGAAGTGCATCACTGCTGCACAATTCTGTAAATGAGTGATGGTTAAACTTAATTGTCAGACACGTAAAAATTCCAGCCTTTGACAGACTTGATAGAAATCAAATCAGATGTATTGATCAGGGATAGATGTTCTTCCATCTGATGTCAGCTTGCATTCGTTGCTGGCTTGACTGAATCCCAGTACAGAACAGATACTGTTTGCTGAATATTTAACCCAATTACTTTAATCTATATTTGTAACTAGATTTAGACTGAACTGTTAATGTGTTAAACTATGCAGCCGTACCCTATCTGATGATGCTACTAAGAACAGCATTATAGAAAATGAGCATGATCTCAGGTCAGACCCCAAACAGCCTGAGTCTGTGTAAGAAATTAAGCCTTTTGTCCAGTCTGCAGCACAAATAATTAACATGGGCGCTCCAGCACAGGGTAAAGTAGTATATTCACTTTGTCAATCACTATTAATAAAACTTTATTTATGGATAATAAAAATATTACATGTGTGAGGACTATATCATAGTCACATGGAGTTTTACCATCATTTTTATTTATTGCTGTATCAAAACCACAAATCTGGCTCTGCTTACAGCCGTTTTTGCTTGTTAGCAATTAAGAAAGAAATTGAAATAGGAAAAAGTCCTGAATTCAACAGGACGTTATTGTGGAAAAAGGTGTAATGTGTTTTGTGCAATAAAATTGTGCTAAAATTTCAGATTAATTATAGTGGTGTCCATTGAGGAACGGCTAAAAATGTTCAGGGTCAGGATTTTCTTTTTTTTTTTGCCATCACCCCTGCTGATGCGAGACGTAGCCTCCACATGATCCACATGTAGAAGGGAGCCCAGATGAGTGCCAGGAGGGTTCTCTGAGACTGTTCCAGAGATAGCTGGGAGCATTTTCTAATATAATCTACTAATCTGTGTTGCAGGGCTATATCTAAATAGCTCTGTGATACTGGCACCCCTCAATGATTACAGGCCAGAGGCATTAAACATCACGAAATGTTTCATGAGACTGCTGCAAAAGGAGATGGAAAAAAAAACTTGAGCACAGGAGGGAAAGTAACTTGTAAAAGCAGGTCACACAACAGTTAAATGTGCAAATAAAATTATGAAGACTGTAGTAATGAAAGCTGGCTTTCCAACCATCCTGGATCCTCATCAGGTCAGTATGCAGACAGGAACAACAGGTCAACTGATGATGACATCATTTCTGCACACTGCTCTTGGAGTTGTCAGAGGAAACAGAGGAAATTCTTCCAACTGTTATGATGGGTAATGTGAAATGGCTAGCTAACTAAATCAACAAGCTTAAGATGCTAACAAAGTCTCAAAATAATACAGGGAATGCGGTATTATGTGTTTCACCTAGTCATGTCTGTATGAACCCATCCCAGACTCTAATGTGCTGGTACACTGTAAAGGGAGGTGGAATTGCAGAGGGTTTTAACCACCGCTGGTGCCATCCTGGGCATGCCACTGTAAAGGAGAAAATCTGCACAAGGGACATAGTACTGTTAGCCCTGCCTCCTTTAGGAACAAACAGACCATAATCTGGTTCTTCTCACCTTCACCTACAATCTCATTGTTCAGCAGCAACCAGTCATCACACAGACTATAAAAACCTGGTCTAATGAAGCTGAAGATGCTCTGAGAGGTGCTTTGAGGACATAGACTTGAGGACATAGAGTGTCAACTTTTGTGTGAACAACATCGTCCCAACAAGAACAGTGAGATTCCCCAATAACAAATCCTGGATCACCAGTGACCTAAAAAAAAACTGCTAAACATCAGAAAGAAAGCCTTCATGGATGGAGACACAAAAACAACACCAATGAAGAAGAGCAAGAAGGACTACAGGACAAAGTTAGAAAGCAGCTCCAGCAGAACAATGTGAGGGACGTGTGGTCAGAAATGGTCTCTTGGGGTCCTGGGCCCTTCACTCTGGTTGCCCTTAAGTCTCCTAAGCCTCTTCTCATGATCTGCACACCAAGGTTGACAGAATGGGCGGCCATTTTTGAAGCGCTTTGAGCGGTCAAGCTGACTGGAAAAGCGCTATATAAGTCCATTTCCATTTCCATTTTCCATCTGATTGGTCAGGAGGTGGTTCTTTTATACTCGTTGATCCAGAACATAACCTGCTCCGGAGCACGTCAGCCATTCAGCCTAGGTTACCATGGTGATTTACCCCAGTAAGAAATCAACCAGCATCGTAGTACGGAAAACCTCAAGTTAACCCTGAAGTTACCTCAATAAGAGAAAATTTAGCTTTGTAACACAGGCCTTGGCACAATGATTTACTCCATATCTAAGTTGTTAAAGACAAATTAAAATATAATAGTAATTCTACAAACGTGACAAAATAGATAAAAGGGATTGGCAATAAGTTTGTTAGGTTACTTGAAATAATGGGTACTGAATGGATTTAAAAGTATGAGAAAAAACCCTGAATGGTGAAAAAGATGGATAAAAATCCTGACAATTGTTTAATCAAATCAACGCAAACTAAATCATGATCAAATGGAATGGTGAGGTACCTACAATGGCCCACCCCTACTAACCACAGACCATGACTCATATCTGAGCTCAGTTTGGTATCGCCAGTTAACCTTACATACATGTCCCCGGACTATGGAACAACAATCCCATGCACCCACACAGAAAAGTCCTGGCTGAGATTTAGACCAGGAACCTTCCCCAAACCTTCAGACTTTTTAAATAAGACATAGTTTAAAATAAAACTTTCTAAATCACATCTGCAAGAAGTAGACACACATTCCAAACAGAAATAAGAAAATTAAAAAAAAACATCACTGTCTTTACATTGATACACAAGCTGTACACCTGTGATCTTGCTTTTACACAATCAGTATTCACGCATGTGTGTGTCTGTGTTAATTGGTCTGTGGCCTAGTTCTTGCACTCATCATATTACCATCATTTGGGAGTAAAAGCTAAATTCATTCAGACAGCCAGGAGACAAGGACATGATCCATGATCTATTTACACAATCAACCATTTGTTTAGTCTCTGACCCAGAAAGAATGAATTTGTCACTCCTGCTCTCTGCTTAGCTTGAGTCGTTAGCGGAGAAGAAAGAGACGGAGACGCACCCGATTTTCACTGTTTCACTTCATCTCACAATCTTCTGGTTCTTGCTGTAGAATTCCTTACAGGAAAAAAAGGTATATTCTCACTAGTTCATTCTTTACTTTAAGGTTATACTGTATGTGAAGAGGGCCTTTCATGTATATTTTCCAGCTCACAAGGGTTCAATAAACAAGCCAGACTGAGTGTGTGTGTGTTTGTGAGAGAGATAAAGAAACAGCAAGAACAACACAACAGCCAATTACCAAAAACCAAACCAATAAAATAATATAAACATAAATAAATAAAAACTTTTCAATACACATTCTCATAGCGATAAACAGACTCAGAAACCACAGAGTATGTGCAGCGCTGCAAAGTGACACGCGTGTGTCACGCTCTTGCAGAGTATTACTATAGTATGTGTGCAACCTCTACTTTATACACTAACCTTTATGTAATCCAGTATTTCTACATCACGTGCTGCTACCTTTAAACTTGAAACCACTGTGGATCTGTGTTCACACATACATGCACATCATATTTGGCTCCACACACAAATTTTTGGCCCATTAAGACGGCTATATACCAATTGCTATGCCCCTCAAGACACAAATAAACAATAGAACAAACCAAAGTAACACAATCATAATACAACTATTTAACTAAGGTGTCACAGCACTTCCAATTACTGAGCTGTCTCATTTTTCTCTTTTGTGTCAGCGTTGAGCACAACTGAACCCGCACTGAGCCGCCATTAAAAACACCAACTGATTAAAAACAATTTAATTTGATAGCTAAAACAGCGCTGCCTAATTTTCAGACGAGCTATTTATCACAATGCCAGACGCACAAATGCTAAAAACAATTTGACTCCAATCGTTGTAAGCGTTGAATCACGCTGCGAGACATGCTAAAGCTAATTTGCCAGACAAATTAGTTGGCACAATTTGAACTTCATTGGCGAAGTTATAAAATCTCGTGAGAGGGGGAAAGTGCTCCTGCCGTACATTTATAGTAATTGTTTCAATGGAACCCTACTGTTAGAGCCATTTTATACGCCCACCCCCCAGCCATCCCTTAAGCTACGCTCCTGTCAAATGGCTTGGCTCAAGGTTGTAAATATCTCAAAAACAGCCCCTTCATTCCATTTCACTACTGGAGTCCATGTTCCCTGCCATGCCAGCACATGTCGAACTGGTTGCAGTCCAGTATTTTTAAGCTAAAATGCTTCATTAACACACATGGAATCAATACATCACAATTAGTCCTACTCAAAGATCTGTGAAAAATATTGGACATCTGGACAAAACACAATTTTTGCATTAAGTTACGCTTTTTAACCTGTTTACAGGCTGGTTACTAATCTTTCAATTCCAGGATACTACAAAACATTAAAATAAAGATATTATTAACCCTTAAACAGCAAGCTGTTTTTGGTCCAACTTGCTTTCTATATTAACCAGTCTGTAGATGCTGGAGATTTTAATCCCAGTATAAACTAGTCTCTAGTGGCTGAAGCTTTTAATCCAGTATAAACCAGTCTGTAGCAGCTGGAACTTTAATCCCAGTATAAACCAGTCTGTAGAAGATGAAGCATTTAATCCCAGTATAAATTAGTCTGTAGAAGATGAAGCTTTTAACCCCAGCATAAACCAGTCTGTAGCAGCTGGAACTTTAATCCCAGTATAAACTAGTCTGTAGAAGCTGAAGCTTTTAATCCCAGTATAAACCAGTCTGTAGGAGCTAGAGCTTTTAATCCCAATATAAACCAGTCTGTAGCAGATGAAGCTTTTAATCCCAGTATAAACCAGTCTGTAACAGCCTCAGCTGGCAGATTCTGAGGCTAAAATGATGTAAAATGAGTGTATCAGATATAGCAGCATAAAGGCCGAACAGAAGAAGAAAGCAGAATTTATTACTAACAGAACTTTGTAGAAATAACACACAGATCAACGGTGACCAAGCCTTTT
>JBAMHW010000004.1:3847624-3867431 GCA_037177495.1 Rhadinocentrus ornatus
TATATATATAAGTCAGAGTAGAACATGTGGTGGAAATCTTTTTTCTGAGCTGCAGAGGAGTTGGGATTTATTTTTTCCTTTTATCACATAAGGCTGAATAAATCATGAAGGTCATTTTAAAAACACAAAGTTGGCCCATTTTAATAAACAACTGAGACTAATCCAGTTTTCTGTGTATGATATTTATTAAAACGGTATGGACAATAGCCCCTTTTATAAACTACTTCAGGTAGAAGTCATCAGCAATCTCTACATCATGTACTTGACAGAAGGACTTAATTAAATCAGTCCAGGTGGTTCAACTGGTCATAGCTTTGATTTTTGCTCAGTGTAGATGAAAAAAGATTAAAATAAAAATAGATGTCAGGCTGAACAGTACATACTAGTACTTTAACTCTAAAACATGATAAGGCTTTTAGAGCTGTGTTTGAGTTTTTTCTGGTCCGCATACAGACGCTGTAGATCCAATTTTAACTAGCAGCTGTGGTGAATATGGTGGGATTTTGTAAGGCTGGAGTCTGAGGCAAATCAGGAAATTAAGGGTTTATAGTACACCTGTATTCCAGAAAGGCACCTCTGGCCAGGCCAACCTGCTGGCCATTACAACACAGGAAGCTGTGGTCAGGTCACAAATCATGGATGGTTTCCCTTCCCACTTCTTCTTTGGGTTAGAAATGCAGATTGGACAGAAAAGATTATTTATATCCGATGCTCCAGCGTTGGCAGAGTTATCTCCGATTCCTCTAAGATCAGGAGTTGTACAGTCAGCATCGACTGAAACCTTTAATAAAGTGAATTCACAAACATTCTGATGTGGCTCAGCTGTTTCACAGGTTACTGTCAAGGAAACTGCAATGCTAGGGTCCCCACCATTTTCATGATGACCAGAGATTTTCAGGAGGATGTGTAGACAATCTGGTTTAGAGTTTCTCTTCATGTTACAGCCTTTCTGCTGGAGACAAGCTCTCACAGCTTGAAATTTGGTAAGGGTGGAAGGGGTTCACAGAACACTTGCACTTTATTGTCACAGAGGGGAAATTATTTCCACAGACCGAGCCCCTATCACGAAGTAGGCAGTATTGCATAGAACACATAACACAACAATACTGCAGAGCATAGCCTGACGAGGGCTGCAGGGCTGAGTTTTGTTCTCACATTAAGAGTCGCAAATAAGGCTCGTTGTTGTATTAATATCCCTTCTCCACGTACGTGAACATATCCAAGAGTGAGTGAAAATCAGCGTGCAGGCCAGTAGAAACACCAGCACACACTCGTTCACTCAGACACAGGCAGCAAAACCTTCTCCACAAGATTTGCTGCCAATTTGCTGCAACCTTACTTGACACCAGCCAGGTTTTTGGCCACACCACAGCACTGAGACTGCTCCAGTTAAGTCCAGTTGTCTTTAATGACATCCGCCTCGGCACAGATGGCGGAAACATTTCAGTCCTGGTACTGCTAGATCTCAGTGCTGCATTTGACATGGTCAACCAGAACATCTTATTAGACCGGCTGAAAAACTGGATTGGACTTTCTGGCACAGCCATGGTTTGAGTCCTATTTAAAAGGCTGTGACTACTTTGTGTCCATAGCTAAATTTAAATCAGAGAAAACCAAAATAACCTGAGGGGTTCCCCAAGGCTAGATCCTAGGACCACTGCTGTTCAACATGTACATGCTGCAACTTGCTGAAATTTTGAAAAACAACAAAATATGTTACCACAGTTATGCTGATGACACACAAATCTATATAACCATCTCACCGTGAGACTACAGTCCAATCCAAACTGATCAACTACATCGATCAAAATAAAGACTGGATGTGTCAGAAATTCCTTCAGTTAAATTAAGGCAAAACTGAAATAATAGTTTTTGGAGCCAAGGAAGAAAGAATAAAAGTCTGTACTCAGTTTCAAACAGCAATATTTAAAACTAAGCCAGAAATCTGGGAGTTGTCCTGCGCTCAGACCTGGATTTTAGCAGTTATATTATGACAGTTGTGAAGTAAGTCTATTATCACTTAAAGAACATATCAATGATTAAAGGACTGATGACTCAGCAGGACTTAGAAAAACTGGTCCATGCATTTATCTTTAGTAGACTATACTACTGTAATGCTGCAGTTAGTCCAGAACGATGATGCTTGAGTCCTCACCAAGACAAAGAAAGTAGATCATATAACTCCAGTCCTCAGATCTTTACACTAGCTTCCTGTCTGTCAAAGAATTGACTTCAAAATCCTGCTGTTAGTTTACAAAGCACTGAATGGTTTAGAACCACAATACATCCAGAATCTTCTGGTTTATTATGAACCAGCCAGATCCCTGAGGTCATCAGGCTCAAGTCTACTTTCTGTTCCCAGAGACAGAACTAAATGTGGACAGGCTCGGTATCAGTTTTAAATCAGGGTTTTGTCAAATGTTCTATTTGCATCCTTTTATCAGAACAACTGTTAATTAACTTTATTTTGTCCTTTTTATCTATTTTATTTAGGTCTTTTCCTTTTTGTTTTTATTTAATTTTCTTTTATTTCTATTTTTAATGCACTTGTTATTGCTTCTTGTACCCCGCTGTAATGCTTTTAATTTATTATGTAAAGCACTTAAAACTGTCTTATTCAATTTGAATTGTCTAATTATATAAATAAATGTGCCTTCCCCAGCGTTGCCTATGTCATGTATGACTCATTCTTACGCCTAATGTGCCTCCTCTTTAAATGTATGAGCATTGTGGACATACTTTAGTGGTACGCAAGGTCCGCTTTACGAATCTCACATGTACTTAATTTATTTTTTAAGTTTAACATGAAGCTCCACGCTTCCGTAGGTGTTACCCGCCAAAAAAACTGAATAAAAATTGGGACCTTATCACGTTATCACGTGATAGTTTATTGCAAAAATGTGAAACATATTACTTTATAACGTGATACTTTATTGTAAAAACGTGATAAGTTGATTGTAAAAACGTGAAACGTATCACGTTATAACGTTATAGTTTATTGTAAAAACGTGAAACGTATCACGTGATAGTTTATTGTAAAAACGTGAAACGTATCACGTTATAACGTGATAAGTTTATTGTAGAAACGTGAAACATATAACGTTATAACGTGAAAAGTTTATTGTAAAAACGTGAAAAGTATCACGTTATAACGTGATAGTTTATTGTAAAAACGTTAAATGTTATTATGTGATAAATTTATTGTAAAAACGTGAAACGTATAACGTTATAACGTGAAAAGTTTATTGTAGAAACGTGAAACGTATAACGTTATAACGTGAAAAGTTTATTGTAAAAATGTGAAACATATCACGTTATAATGTGATAAGTTTATTGTAAAAACAGGAAAGGTATCACGTTATAACGTGATAGTTTATTGTAAAAACATAAAACATATCACGTTATAACGTGATAGTTTATTGTAAAAACGTGAAACATATCACGTTATAACATGAAATGTTTATTGTAAAAACGGGAAAGGTATCACGTTATAACGTGATAATTTATTGTAAAAACATAAAACATATCACGTTATAACGTGAAATGTTTATTGTAAAAACGTGAAAGGTATCATGTTATAACGTGATAAGTTTATTGTAGAAACGTGAAACGTATAACGTTATAACGTGAAAAGTTTATTGTAAAAACGTGAAAAGTATCACGTTACAACGTGATAGTTTATTCTAAAAACGTTAAATGTTATTATGTGATAAGTTTATTGTAAAAACGTGAAACGTATAATGTTATAACGTGAAAAGTTTATTGTAGAAACGTGAAACGTATAACGTTATAACGTGAAAAGTTTATTGTAAAAACGTGAAACATATCACGTTATAATGTGATAAGTTTATTGTAAAAACAGGAAAGGTATCACGTTATAATGTGATAGTTTATTGTAAAAACATAAAACATATCACGTTATAACGTGATTGTTTATTGTAAAAACGTGAAACACATCACGTTATAACGTGACATGTTTATTGTAAAAACGGGAAAGGTATCACGTTATAACGTGATAATTTATTGTAAAAACATAAAACATATCACGTTATAACGTGAAATGTTTATTGTAAAAACGTGAAAGGTATCACGTTTTAACGTGATAGTTTATAGTAAAAATGTTAAATGTTATAACGTGATAGTTTATTGTAGAAATGTGAAACGTAAAACATTATAACGTGATAAGTTTAATGTAAAAAAAAAAAATTTGTATTGGAGGACACTGTGATATTGTTGAAGCTCCCTTAAAAAAGAGAGGACTACGTCTTTGTGTCTGCAACTTATTTATCCCCGTCCCAGTGGTGGATATAGCCTTTATAATTTTCATTTTTATTTTCAGAAGACAGCCATAGGCATAATCACTGGTTGATGTTATTAACTAAAAGCAGCGCACACACTATGGCGACTCAGACACATGCACGCACCGTTTCACTCATAACTCATAAGTGTCCCACATTTCTGTGTACAACAATAAACTAGAGTAGAACAATTAATCATTGGAAAAAAGAACTGAAATCTTTCTGCTTGATGAGCATGTATTTTATTCCAATATAGGTCACAACAACATCTGCATACAGTACAGGCTATGTTTTTACAATAAAACTATCACTTTATAACGTGACAAGTTTTTTTTTATTTGGGTGACAGCTCAATGCTTCCGTAGTTCCCAGACTTTCGATGTCCTCTGTCGACGTTTTGTTCCCTGGTTAGCCACCATATTTTTACCCTGGCGGACTTTATTTCGTATGTGCAACGCTCAGCAGAAATAGAAAAGAAGATGATGTCTCACTCTGTGTTTTTTTTCCGACAATAGTTGACGTTTAAATTCGTCAACTATTTTTATTATTGACAACATCGACTACTCGTTGCAGCCCTACTTATAAATGATCACGGCATTTCCAAAGTAAGAAATCTTACAGCCTTCTAAATGGTGGAGCGTGATCCAGTGTTGATGATTTATTTAACAGGAGGACACAGACTGCTGTGGCCACAACAGCAAAAACAAACAAAATCTCCGCTATCAGCCGCTAACAGCCGTAACCACATTTATGTACACGTAGGCAATTCAACACGGCCGCCATCTTGGGCTGGGGTTTATGGCAAGCAGTCAGACCCGGTCAGATCAGTTAGACTGTGTCTGAAACCAAAATTGTGCGGCATACGGATGTTCCCGTAAAGAAACACTAAAAACCAAAAAACAAAGGAACATTTCACAAGTAAGAGGTGGTGTTATATTATTTACCTGTCATGAACTTGTTAAATTTGATTTATTTCCTAAGCAAATGTTATTAGAACTGTTTATGTCAGGACAAGAAAATGAAAAGATGTTTTTGTTAGTAAGATAAGTAATCAGCTACTTTATATAAGTACAGTAGGTAATGTCATTCCAACATTATCTATTAAACCAGTTCCATGGCGCTAACATTAACTGCTGAATTGTAGCTACAGAAGAACTGAGAACAGAGCATTGTTCAGATGGATGTTTTGTATGTTTCCAGAAGATAAATGGAGGAGGCGGCAGGAGTAGCAGCACTCAGGAGGAGAGACTTTGTTCAGTCGTCTGCAGCCGTCATTTTAACCCAGAGGACTTTGACAGGACTGGACAGTCAACTGGTATAAAGGAAGAAGTGGTACCATCCATTTTTAATTTTCCTGAGCATCTTTGCAAAGTTGATATCATGACAATTTCTCATGTAATTATAATATTTCACTAACAGAGTCCCCACTAAATTATAATAAAACACACTGCAGAAGCCATTATTTGTTTTAACAAATAATGGGCGTTGTTAACTTTGGCCCAAAGCATGATTGGTCAGCTACGAGAATACCTGTCAACCAATCACCTCTCAGGCTCTGCCCTATGACCTCTGTCGTGACAAGCCTCCTTAGAACTTGTCATGGATAACTTGACTTAACACATCTGCTTCAATTCAGCTTTGGTTTGAAGTGACTAGGTCACCTGGTTTAGTAGTTATTGAACAAAATAATCTACCAATAGTGATTATTGATTTTTTTTATTATAAAAGTATTAATATAAAATATTACAAGAGGGGGGGTTGAAAACAAAGACTTGTGTCTTGTTGAGATGATTATCTGCTTCAAATCAGCTTTGTTTTGAAATAAATGGGTTACCTGGTTTCGAAGCTATTGAAAAATAAGCTTTATTTTTCTCATAAGAAAGTGTTAAAAATGAAGTAATTAAAAAAGATTTGGCATCCCGTATAAAAACATATTTCTCTCTGTTTACGTCAGGGCACAGCCTGAGAGGTGATTGGTTAACAGTTATTCTGGTAGCTGACCAATCATGCTTTGGGCCAAAGTTAACAACGCCCACCTCATCAGCATACAGAGGAAAAGTAAAAATGTGGAGGAGTGAGAAAAAGTAAATGTGTGGATTAGGAAAAGTGGAAATGTAGGAAGGTAAAAAAAAAAAAAAAAGCATAAATAAATAACGGAGGAAGTAAAATTGATGGATGAAAAATGTAAAAAGAAAATGGACAGGAAAAAATAAATAAATGTGGAAATAAAAATAACTGAAAATAAATAAGTGTAAGTGTAAGTGTAAAAATAATAAATTGCTGCGAAAAATAAATAAAAATATGGGAATAAAAATAAAGTTGGCAAAATAAAATAGATGAATAAATGAATAAACTAATAAAATTATTTTAAAATATTACATTTAATCATTTATTTCCTAATTTATTTATTTCCTCATTTATTTAATAATTTATTTCCTCATTCATTTATTTCCTTATTTATTTATTTATTTATTTTTGATTATGACAGTTTTGGCCCTCCATAGTATGTGGTGTTTGTTTATGTTAGAATGGCACATGTGACCTATTTTTCCCTTAGCCATTGGGGGCAGGGTTAAGAGGAAGTGCATTTAGGTGCACAGGTGTTGGGTGACGGAAGGCTGTACAGTTTTTTACCGCTTTAGAACGTGTCTGGAAACGCTTGATAACATCACGGGTGCTTTGATGACTTAAACTGCCATTGTGGACTTTAAACCATCATTAGTCATGCACTTATTTTCTCTAATAAATGGGAACACACCCCAAACTTGTGTTGCAGTCTGGACATTGAATGAGGCGTGTTATCACCAGGATCCCCCGCACCCAAAGCGGCTAAAATGGTAGAGCTAGATAGTCGCTACACACACTTAAAAATGTTCCTTCTAAATGAACCCTTAAGTACGTACTCTCACACAAATCTCTGGTGTTGAATTCTGTTTTTTCTCTTTTCTTTGACGTGTTAAAAAACATCTGTTTTATATCCGTGTTGTGTTCTTTGGTACCTTTATCATGTTCATTACTTGCTGGGCTCGTCACATCAGAGGTAAATCTGGGTGCTTTATTTTGTATCCAAATGGCGAGAGGAACAGATGTAACTTTAATTAGTTTTGAGGGTATTTTGGTAAATTTTTAATTTAAGCAATCCTTTTCTTTTATTGAGTGTTTGTTGTTCTGTTATTTTTTTTATTTATTTATATTTTATATTATTCATATTAAAAACAGAATTATAACTCTATATATGAGCATCACCATTATTATTTTTTGAGTGTATGATATAAATAAAAAAAAAAAAAATCTGTATTATAAATACGTGTGACATTTCTAATAAACCAAACCGGCAAAAAATCTCATGAAAATTAAGCGAGGTATGGTGTTTTTAAACGCTGATTGACCTCTGCCGCTGTTGAATAATGCAGTAAGCAGATGCGACTTCCCCCCGGCCCAAGATGGCGACCGCGTTGACGCACTGTTCCAATGGGCAGCAGTGTTGGTGGCAGCGTGTTGGTGGCAGTGTTTATATCTATGGCTGTAACATTAGCAGTAGGCCACGACTCACTCAGCCCTCTTTCCACACACGGAAAACATGAAGAGAACCGTCTCCATTAGCTTCCAGCCAATCAGAGACTTTAAATGACACATTTCGTCGATCACATCAATTGATCTGCTGACAAGTTCAATGACACTCTCTACAGTACACTACTCCACTACAGTGGAGTAAAATGGACTTCTTTTTGACAGTCCTGAAGGTCTTACAGCTCAACGGCGATCCATGCAGGCAATAACAGAGACCACCCGAGCCTTCATGGGGATAATATTAGGAAGCTAACCAGTTTAACCCTTTAAAGCATTTGTTATATTATGTGTTATGTTAAGTAATTGTTATGTGTTGTGATAAGTAGTGTGAATGTGTATTGTTGTTTAGTCACCATATACAGTACAGACCCCAGGAAGAATAGCTCCTGCTATGGAAAAGATAATGGGGATTTTAAATAAACAAAAAACAAACAAACAAAGCCTGACCAAAAAAACAACAAACAAACATATAAAGAAGCAGGATATGATAGTTATATTAGTTTATATTAATTTTTATTCTAGATTTCTCTGTAGCCTAAAAAACTATGCACATGCACCGTAAGACAGAGGCAGTAGCCTGCAACAGGAGCGGATTAAACCTGTATCATCTGTGTCAGCCATGAAAACTGCTTAACAACCAAGATAAAAACAGTATTAAATGTAGTATTACCATTTTATTTAAAATATTTAACAATAAATCAGTGTTTTTCTGTTTTTTCTTTATCTTTTCAAGATATCTTGACATTAAAAGTACAGCTGGGGCCCTAATTGTAAATTCTATTTAACCCTAAAATGTCCATGGATACGATGGCTCCTCGGACTGGAAGATCGAACAGGTGGCACTGTGGTGTCAAAGCTTCCATTTATATTTACTCATCGTATTTCATAACTACTCCTTTAAACCGCATAAGTAATAATCAAGCATGACTTTATATTTTCCAATGTGATGTTGTTTCTCAAACACAAACAACAGCAGGCCTGTAAAGCACTGCAGCAGGAAGAAGGAAATGTTGAGCCTGTTTTTCTTTTAAATCATAATTAGCTTTTTAGAGAAATGATAAGAAGCTAAACCGACAGTATGGTAAATAAAATAACCATTTCTATAGTCTAATACTGTTTTATGTCACATGTCAGTCTTTTCAACAAGGTCCTCAGCTGAATATAGTTTATTTAAATGTGTGTAAAGAAGAAACAACATTTCCAGAGGAGGTGATAAAGCTGAGAAAAACAGAAAAATAACCAGTAGAGAAGTGACGAGCTAGGGAAAGGTTCGTAACATGTTCAAGGGGACGTATCCAAAAATGACTTCATAAGCACTTGATTTATGGGTTTAAAAGGGTGTTCTACGTCAATACCATCACTACTCTTATAAAACCAGACCAAAACCATCTATAAAACCAGACCAAAACCTCCTATAAAACCAGACCAAAGCCTCCTATAAAACCAGATCCAAACCTCTTATAAAACCAGACCAAAGCTTCTATTAAACCAGACTAAAACCTCTAAAAAACCAGACCAAAACCTCCTACAAAACTAGACCAAGTCTCCTATAAAAACCAGACCAAAACTTCCTGCCAAACCAGACCAAAACCTCGGGACTGATACTGGAAGCTGGATCTGATATTGGCAGCTGGGACTAATACTGGGAGCTGGGACTGATGCTCAGAGCTGGGACTGATGCTGCTTTGGTTTAATTCAACTCGAGTTGCAAATACCTCTCAAGTTATGGGCTAGACACACGAGAGGCAAAGTCGCTCCTTCTCCATTAATTGTCTATGGAACTTTCTCGATGAGGCGGAAATTGCTGCTCTCCTACAGCCAAGCGACAGGCAACATTTGTACATGTGAAATGTTGTGCTCAAGGTGCACACGGGGGCTTACGACGCAAGGAAATAGGAAATAGAAAGGAAAGAAAATAGAAAAATGTTACATTTTTGTGAGTCACGACTAAATAATCCACCAGCTCCCAGAGACACAGAGAGAAAAACGTTATAAACAACCAACTTTTTTTCTCGCCAAAGACCAGCGCTCAGTTAACACAGTGAACAACCCGGGATTTAAGAAACTCATCAACACTTTAGACAAACGGCATTACTGCCATCTCATCACTATTTAATCGCGTGTCTCTCCCCTGTATGATGAGTGTCATGAGGGTGTTGTGAAGGACGTGGCTACAGTCCAAAGTTTCCCACCGCTGTGGACCTGTGGTCAATCGGCACCATAGAGCGGAATATGATGCGGATTTCAACATGAAAACGAAATGTCTCCAGTCTCATTTATTCCAGATCACACTGAGCAGAACATAGCTGCTGCTGGTCTGAGACAAACAATAGCTACTGGGCCCCCATGGCTCTTTTGCTGTCTCTAATCGTGTTAGATAATCGAGATCTTAAGTTCAATCAAAATAATCGTGATTATCATTTTTCCCATAATCGAGCAGCCTTATCATCCAGCCTTTAAATCAACTTTTGATCATTTATTGTTAACAGACTTTTTTATATTCCAGGTTGGCTTGTCAGTTATTAATAGCCGCTTCTGTCAGATGGATCATACTTTATATTAATACACTCGTAACTTTGATAAGATATCCTCATGATATAGCCGACATGTTGGTTATACTCCATGTATCCCGAGACGTTTTTCATGGAATATATAAAATGGCTATATCGTGAACATGAAGTATAAATGATCACAGCAGGTTTTTTAGGTATGTGCGTGGGATTTCCTTTGTTGCCTCTGTCTGCTGGTTGGAGTGTAACTCACCTGTGTGCACACAGCAGGTAAAGACACGATGTGATGGAATTACATGTCAGCATAAGAATAAAATAAATAAACCAGGCTGTTTAGATTTTATAATAAAAGGACCAAATGTAAACCGGTTCTAGAGGGAAGAGAACCCTGGATTACTGCTGTTGGGATCTGGTGCAGAATGAAATAAAAAACTCAATAACAAAATAAGATAAAATTTTAATATAAAATAATTGGATGAAAAAATATATCAGATATTGAGTAATTATAGAAAATAAAATTAACTTGATGTTCTGGGGTTGGTGGGAGTTGGGCCCCCCTCTAATATAACGTGGGGGAAACACTGGATTTTATTAAATGTTTGAGAGCAGGTCCCTGGTTCAGAATACAAAGTTTGTTGAAAGAGAAAAATCACAATGAAGATAAATGTGGCTGAGTTTACATAAATCCTACTGGTGTCTTTTTATGCTGATGATGTTGAGTTCAATATTTACAGTGTTTTAGGGAAGGTTTTGAAACATTGGGATATATATCGTGTATCGGGATAAGGCCAAAAAATAATCAGGATATCAGTTTTAGGCCATATCGCCCACCCTACCTGATGACAGCAAAAGTAAGTACACACAGACACACACATACACACACACACACAGCAGAGGAGTGGTGATGAGCAAAGACAAACAGGAGATGGAGAGAAGGGGAAAGCAGTGGAGCGTGGGTAATGTGAGGGGGAGAGCAGAAGGCTTGTAAATGTTGGATGAGCGAAGTATACATGGCAATGTGACTCGCTGGAGTTGCCCTAGCACTTGTGAGGGCAAGTGTTTTACACGCACACACACACACACTCAAACGCACGCATACACATATTGCCTTCATGTCTTTCCCCTTAACGCAGCTATTGTACTGATTTTCTGCTGTAATCCTACTCTTTCTCCTTTAACGGAAGAGAGAACTTCACATATATAAAACTCCAATAGTTTTATTAGATAAACAATAATACTTTTAAAACTATAAATTCATTCAACATGATCCCAAATATGAAACTTATATTCACGTATAACTTGGTTTGTTTATTGAAAGTCCCACAGTTTTAGGGAAAATCATGAAAAACAGATTACACAGACCTTTAATTTTATGCATATAAGTAAATTGCAAACATGCAATGCTTGGCGCCTCCCTCTTTATCCCCCACTGCTTCTTGTGAACAAAGCACACCAGACAAGTACAGTGCTCTTTTTTTCTTCCGCTGGCTGGGCAGGTAAAATATTTATGAGTGTTTTAACCTTTGGCTAACCCCAGTCCTGCAAAGCATAGAGCTTCTTAGAAAGTTCCCAGGGAGATGGAGAGAAACTGGGTGACAGACTGTTGCAGCAGCTTGAGAGAGTGAGACTGGTTTAAATGATACTTTAAGAAGACATCTGATATGTTGGAGGGAATTTGACTCAAAGGTCCACTACTTGCTTGGACTAAAACATTTAGGGGACCAGTAGCCACAGTCGTACATGGTAAAAGAAGGTTGTTTTTTTTACTTTTATCAGCTTAATTTTGGTACAAAAATCTGTCATTGCCAACATGCCTCTATTTTTGCTCTTCTCTTTCTTGACCCCTGATGTTACTGCTCCATTGACACATGATAATTTTACACCCCAGCAGCTGCTTATCTGCTGCTGAAGTGACTGAGTAATAGCTGAGGACGAGAGCAGGTCCTAACAGCTTAATTATGTCCTCTGTCAAATTGTTTAAGGAAAATAAACCACACAATTTCTTCTTCTTTTTCTTCTTCACTGTGTTTTTTCTTTTGTACTACCATGTTTTCATGTTTTACTTTCCTGATTGGTCGTCACTCAGGTAGTGAAGTGGTCATCCTCCACCTGGAAATAAGCCCCCTCCTTATACGTGTGGGACTGTGTCTATAATTTATTAATAAAATGTATATAGTAGGGGCGTAACGGTACAAATATTCATATTCAGACTTTTCGGTATGGAAGGTCCGGTCCAGAATGGAGGCGTACTGAGTTCCCACTGCACTGTGCTAGTGGACGTTATGGCTAGAAACAGTTTTAAGGAGAAACCAGAACTTGAAGACCCCCTTCTGTTGTTACAATCTCCAGTTTGGGAGAACCTCTGCTTTCCAGTGAGTGAAAAAATGGACAAAGACAAGTTGATAAGACAAATGCCAGTGTTGTGTTGAGCTTGTTTTGAGATCCAGTCCTCCCTGTAGCTCCACCCCCTTCACATGTGGATGGAAGCCACTTTCGATGAAAACCACAAAATCACTACGTAAAGCATGAAGGCCTTTTTTTCCCCTACCTACAGAGTTTAAACAGCCTTCCTGGTACTTATATTGTTGGGCAACTTTGCTCTTTAATGATAACAAGCCCTGTAAATAAAACACGTCAAAAGGTTGAAGGGTTTTTACTCTGAATACAGACTTTATCTAAAAATTCTGCTCATTCAAACAGTTTTATTAACCAAACCTGGCACAGCCTTGCAACTAATCATGGGTTATTGATCTTTTACAACATACATGCAATTAGTTTTACTTTATAAAGAAAACATTGGATTGTTGATTAAATTAATATTCCACAGTTCCATGTTTACATGTACAAATTATTATTTGGACACCCTTTTAATATGTATGTGCAGATACCATCTATTAAAATAGGAGGAGGGGACTGTATATGTACGTACCGTTACACCTCTAACATACAGTAACCGTCCTCTCCATGGGTCCACCTTCTAGTACCAGGTTGGACCTCCTTTTTGATCCTTGGTGTGATAGATGAAACCAGGTGGTGGAAACCTTCCTCAGAGGTTTCATCCGTATATATTAGACCAGTCATTAGTTTAAAGACACGTTAAGTAAAATGATCCTGGATTCAGTTTAGCTGAAAACATAACAATTATAAAAGTCTTATATATTTTACATTCTTAACTTCTGCCTTTTCAGATTTTCTTTCCACTCAATTATATGATTCTGCAAGTAAACGCCCATCGTAAATGCAGGAAAACCTTTGTCCAGGGTTTGTCCCTGCCAACGTCAAAATCAGACCTGCATCATTGCTGCGTGGGGTTGGCTGACTAGATATTTATGTTGGCAGGAGTTGAACTCCTGGATGAAGTGTTTGATGGGCGAGGGAAAATAGATTATAAGGTACTACAGTGAAGTTCTATTTCAAATTCATAACCAAAAATATTTTATTGTTTAAAAAATAAAAATAATTATAATAATCATAATGTAATTTGATATTATTTAAAAGAGACATGTTCCATTAGCCAAAGCACATCTGAAAATATTCTGCATGAATACTCTGGGTGTCGCTAAAACTGATTAAAATGCAGGATGGAGGAAGAGGACATCATCACTGAAGGCCAAAACAAACCGATGCCAAGCGGTGCAGGTTAAAAGAAAAGCTCACCCTCAGCGACAGAGCCTGGACACACTGGCGCTATGATCCACCGCCCTGCAACACTTCACTGGACAATTTATCAGTCCCGAACAAGCACAATTTTTAAAAAACTGACTCTAATGCTAATCCATCCCAGTTCCCGTAGCATTGCAGCTCTCCTGTGATGATTTAGTACTTTAAAAAAGAAAAGTTTCTTCTTTTTCGCTTGTTACCTTCTCAGCCTTCTGCCTCCTACCCGTGGTACAGAGATGTCTGACTCACCGTTAATGGCTTGGCTTGTTTGAGCTGTAACTAGCTCCCATCTTGGTCAGTTTCAATGGAGGAGCTGATAACTTCCACCCGGTCATTATTCTGTCTCAGGGGCAGCAACAGCTGTTCATCAACAAATCAGGACTCATCGTCGTCTGTCCACACAACCGTTGGGAAAGCTGCATTAACTGGAGGCTACAGCTAGTCAGGCAGCTGACCTGTTTCCACACCTCCACTTTCACACACAACAGCATCTCATTCACTTCCTGTGTCACACTCATAAGGTCATGCTGATCCTTCTGTCATCAGGGGGAGGTTCAGGCTGGAAACAAGCTGTTACAGGAGCATTCATTTGTAAAATGAGCTTAATTTTGGGGTCAAGAATTGAATGGAGGTCTACAACACATGTCCATATACAGTATTTACTGCTCTTTAGGTGAGTCACCCAGTTTGTGTTGTGTGTTTCCACAAAAACATTACAGACTGTAATGATAAAAAACGCATTGCAGAATCTAAACTCTTTTAGTCCTGTAAATATATTAATACATTTTCCTGTAGAAGCTAATGGTAAATCCGTCCAGCTCTGTCTCCTGCTGACATGAAATGGGAGGGGCTACCTGCATAGTCTCTCTAGGACTTGGACGTGGTCAGAAGTAAAATATGTGGAAGCTTTGTTTGCTGCTTTCAAGTCAAACTATCGCTGATCAGGACCAACATTTTAACTTAAAAACTGTCATCTAACATTGTATATGGACACATAATGTCATATGTGCTCCAGACTGCAGTGCTCCAGGAGAAGGACTGATGTGGAGTGTTTTAGCTTCGAGTGAAACTGCAGGGTCCTGCCACAGTGGACGGCCACATGTAAATGCATCCGACCTCCTTGGCCACTGCTGTGTACAGTACGAGTGTGAGTGCATGCTGAAAGTGTCAGTGTCTGAAGTTGCAGAGTTCGAGCGGGCCACTGGCGCATGTCCAAACCTCGACCACTGTCTCTCTCATCTCTGTTCTCTGACACATCCCTCTGGGTGATCAGTCCATTGTACCGGCTCTCCAGTGAGCCATAGCTTTTACATACATTAAAATGAGTCCTGGGTCCAGAGCCGCCCCTGGAGACCCGCTGGTCTCAGTCCACAGTGCACCGAGGACACGCAGGATGTGCTTAGACTTGAAATCAGCTGTGTTCTTAGTGTGTGGAGACAGGAGTGTAGAGAAAGGCAGCAGACCTTATCTGAGGCAACGCTGCTCTCTGAAACTTTTCTATTTCTATTATTTTACTTTATTCACCTCAGGGAGCTTAAATGAAAGAATCTATGCTTTCACTGGGACCAAGACTCATGGAAAACATTATTACTTTTACCATGTGGGTTTAACCCACACCAGGAAGACTGTACTAGCTATGAAGGGACAGCAGGTGCATATTTATGAGAAAATGGATGATTTAAGGAGTAATTGTAATAATTCTAGGAATTTTAGGAAATAAACCAGGCCAACTGTGTTAGGAAAAGAAAATGGGTAAGAGACAAGCGGCAACACAAACTGTTCATAAAACTTCTACCGTGTTGAGGTTGGAACAATTGAAATCTCTAAAACTCGTGGAAAACCTGCTTATGTCCCACACTGATTCGCCATTAAAAACTGATTGAACCTGCTAGTTATTGTATTGATTTTTCTTCCGTGGTCATTTTCACTGCAGTGATAAAACAACGTTGAATAATTGCTGCTTAATATTTAATGTGTTTTTTTGGCGGGTTTGATCATTTTCCTTTCATATACCATTTAGCAATTCAATAAACACTCAGGACCATAAAAGTTTGTGTAATTCCATAAAGATGTATTTATGCCCAAAGCTGCTTATGTATTTACCCACATCTTGATTTCCACTCTGATGAATAGATGAGGACATTTTGTATTTAGTCCCACCGTTTCTGTCCCAGCTGAAGAGACAAGCAGCCGCTAAGCTCAGGTTTAATGAACGGAAGAGGTGGACGAGGTGTTTAAGCCATCATCGCTCTATGCTCGGGGCAACGGAGCCTGGGTGATGATGGTCAACGTTAGCTTCCAAGAACAGTATCTTTCACATAAACCCGAGCAGCTGTCCATGCACATGTCTGGAATAATCTACAGCACCACAGTCAGGCGTGATCGGATTATAAAAGAAATCCCTTTATGTTCATTTTTTTTTTCTTTAATCAGTTGAACGTGTGTGTTTATACAATCTGAGGAATGTGTGACCAGAAATGATTAATTTTTAAATGTTATTTTCTGTGTAGGAAAAGGGATCCAGATGGTTTTTGGGTCATTTAACCACGAGGCTCTGCATTAGTCTTGTGCAGGTTAAAGACGTGTGCCATGTCAGCAGCAGAGAGCAGCGAAGAGCACAACATCAAATACGGACTAAACTAAATTTAAGTTTCCACGAGGTAGAAGTACTCACCAGACGATGAAGATGGCTTGAATTCAGGTCTTTTGTTAAGAACTGAAAAAAAATTGAAAAGAGAAAAATCATCTAGTAATTCAAGCAATAAAAACCGAAGTAGAAAGCTTGTGATCTGAAAAATGAGAATCAACATCATGTATAATACATTTTCTGACATCTATTCAACAATTTAAATTCCATTTTTTAAGACAAAGGTGATTCAAGAAGAACCAAACAGACTAAATTAATCACCAAACACAAACACTGAATAACAGGACATGAATAAATGAGCATATATGATTTTTTTACATGTATTTGTTGTAGTTCATAGAAGACCGCAGGTCAGAGGAGAAGCATGTAAGTTTGATCTGGAGTTTAACTAAAATCTAAGAAAATGTAAATTTAGGCTGTTATCGATAGGAATGCTAAAGGCTTTAAAATTTCTCTGTTAAATTCGAAGTTTATGTTTTTGTGTTAATTATTTAACTCTAACCACAGTAGTTATATAATTGAACATAAAACATCCCAGAATAATCCGTATAATTATACCTGGTTAAACTATGGTAAACCTGAGGGTTTTGGCTTTTCCAGCCAGTTGGGTGGATAAAATGACCTTCCCACCCTGATTTTAATTCCACAAATTCATTTTCCGCCTGACTTGCACCTACTTGCACACACTGGGCCTGAAGGCGTGATGAGATCTCACCTGTCTAGCTGTTTCACACTAAACCCACTGAGAGCAGGTTTCCATCAAATGTTCTGCAAACTCCTGTCAACTTTGGAAAGGGAAACATACTGAAGGCATCAGAGGACTCATTTTAATGTCATAATGTTGTGTTTTATGTGAAATTTCCTGTGGATCTAGTTTGGACCCATGTACGTTCTGCTTCTCTATCCATGTATTCCATAAGGCCCAAACACAGTTACATGTTGATGGAACTGAATAAAAATCTGTTTTCAAACATTACACACACTGAGCCTGAGGGATCACTGATTTCAGATTTTAAAGATTATAAAATCATGAGAAGGATAAAGGTATTGTGTTGATGCTCTGCGGATCTGGCTATGTAAATATTTCTTTTTCTCTATCTGTGTCCACCTGAGCAAGATGACATGCGCTGTAGTTGTGCTGAAGTCCGCCTAACTGATAACTGGACGGATGGAGGAAGATGGAAAGAAAAAAATGCTCTAAGCAGTGATTTTGTAGACTAGCTTCCATGACCGTAAATGTAATGGTTGGTCAAAACGACGGAACAGACGGCTGCTTTCTAATTCAGGGTGATGCTGAAAAATGAACATGACACAGTTCTGAGGTCCCTCTCCAGCAAGTGCATCGTTTAAATTAGATTTTGATTAAATGTAGAAACTTTAGATTTCCACTGCATTTAACTGACTGAAATAAAAGGAAGGCATTTAATTGATGACTTCTGTTGTTCTGTACATGCATCTGCCCACAGATATGTAGCATAATGTGGCATAATGTTTTCAAATGTTACATATCAAAGCTTTGATTCAATCAAAGCTTTGACTGAATCTGTAGGAAAAATCCACCTGAAAAGGGTTTGATCACTTTTTTGTTCTAATATTACAGATCAGCCTCCTTAAAAGAACAAAATAAACCGCTCACACCAGACAGGATTGGTTTCATGCATCCATCCATTGGTTTTGTAACTTAAAAAAGGATGAAGGTCAGCATTCAGAGCAGCAACCCTGGAGGTTATAACGATTCTATTCCTGAGCAAACACTCCTCGCCACACTGGATGTTTTCACTGCAGAGGAATATCTAAACCACCTTTCACATGAGAAGCTGTGAAAGTTGAAGCTTGGGAGAGAAGTAGTTTTTAGTTTTATCTCTGGTTCTGATTGCAGTGAAATGGCATCAGGCTCAAAATGATCTGTCAGCTAACCTGGTTTCCCTCCAAGGCTGCAGACTTACTGGGAAAAAACCCCGGTACTGATGTCCCATGTAGCACTGCCTATACAAAGGATGGATGGATGGATGGATGGATAGACGGATAGATGGGTGGATGGAAGGAAGGAAAGACGGATGGATGAATGGAGGAATGGATGAATGAATGGATGGAAGGATAGATGGACAGGGATGGATGGATGGAAGGAAAGACGGATGGATGGATGGAAGGATAGATGGACAGGGAGGGATGGATGGATAGACAGATGGATGGATGGATGGATGGATGGATGGAAGGAAGGATAGATGGAAAGGGAAGGATGGATGGAAGGATAGATAACAGGGATGGATGGATGATGGATGGATAGACGGATGGATGATGGATGGATGGTTGGATGGAAGGATAGACAGATGGATGGATAGATCGATGGATGGAAGCATAGATGGACAGGGATGGATGCATGAAAAGATGGATGGATGCATGGATAGACCCATGGAAGGATAGACGGTTGGAAGGATGAATGGATGGATGGATGGATGGATGGATGGATGGATGGATGGATAGACGGGTGGATGGATGGATGGATGGAAGGATAGATGGACAGGAATGGATGGATGGATGATGGAAGGATAGATGGACAGGGATGGATGGTTGGATGGAAGGATAGACAGATGGATGGATAGATCGATGGATGGAAGGATAGATGGACAGGGATGGATGCATGAATAGACAGATGGATGGATGGATGGAAGGATAGACCCATGGAAGGATAGACGGATGGATGGATGGATGGAAGGATAGATGGATGGAAGGATGAATGGATGGATAGACGGATGGAAGGATAAACGGATGGATGGATGGATGGATGGATGGAAGGATAGATGCATGGAAGGATAGATGGATGGATGGAAGGAAGGATAAATGGATGGATGGAAGGATAGACAGATGGATGGATAGATCGATGGATGGAAGGATAGATGGACAGGGATGGATGCATGAATAGACGGATGGAAGGATAGACGGATGGAAGGATGAATGGATGGATGGATGGATAGACGGATGGATGGATGGATGGATGGATGGACGGAAGGATAGATGGACAGGGATGGATGGATGGATTGACCAATGGATGGATGGATGGATGGATGGAAGGATAGATGGACAGGGATGGATGGATAGATTGATGGAAGGATAGATGGACA
>JBAMHW010000004.1:3892897-3908189 GCA_037177495.1 Rhadinocentrus ornatus
ATATATATATATATATATATATATGTATATGTGCAAAAGTGAGTACATAGATTGGGAGGTCAGGGATAACAGGGCAAACAGGTATGTGAGTGCCTGTAGTGTGATGTTAAATAGACAGAAGTCTGTGATGTGCTATGCTGTAACAAGAAAGCGAAAAAAAAAAAGGTAAAATAAAATCTTTACAACAACAATGTATAAATTAAGTAAATAACACACCTCCCCTACGTCCTACGGGTATTTATGAGTGCAACAGAGTTTTTTACTTCGCTGAAGCTGAGTGTTGCTCCTCACCGGTGATAAAACTGTGTGGTGAACAGCTTATGGTGATGTAACCCTCTCCTGTAGTAACATCAGAGTAAAGAACAGCACCTGCATGTCCCTCCAGCGTGCGTGTAAACGTCTGTTTCTGATTTCAGGACACGTACAGGGACTGCAAACACTTCTGGATATTTGCTGACACATTCATACTTTCTCTCAGCTGTTCTGGAGGTTCAGCAGGAAGTCTGGACCTCTCATATGACGCCAGTCATGCACATCTGAAAACATTTCGATTTGTCCAAATGTCTGGACTGTGTGCAGTAACAGTGTTGAATATTAGCCTGCATGTCCTGAAAGCAGAATTTTCTGTTTAACAATGCAGAATCTACAGCTTGTTAAGATTTTGAGGAAACCTGAAACGTATGAGAAAAGGTGAAGTTTAATCCTAATTTTTAGCATCAAGCGATGATGATGATGGTGAAGATACTGTAAGCAGTCCTGGTAGATAAAAGCGTAATTACGTTCAGCATGGGCAAAATTCTTTCAACGAATAGAAAAATACATTGACACAGAAATATCACATTAAGGGTTTGCAAACTTTAAATTCAAAGTTTGTGTGTTTCAGTATGTGTGTGTAGCAGCGGTATGAGGTGGAGGCTTAAAATGGCGCCTGTGTGGATATTAGTCCATTATGGGTTTAAAGTACTTTTAGTCCTGCAAACGTTCCTGACGCACTTGCACGCTCTCTCTCTCTGTCAACCTTTTCTCGTTGCTTCTCTCACTTTGTTCCTCGCACTGTCTCTAAACTTCTCTCTGGCTAATTAGTACTCAGTTTGTTTCAGCAAAAGACAGTATGTCTGCTCCAAATCCAGAGTGGAGGCCTTGAATGCTCTCCAGAGAAAGACAGGAGGCTGGTGGAGAGGCTGGTAGGAGGGGTAGTGATAAAGAGGAAGAGTGAGAGAGAGCTGAACATGAATTAGGTGAGGAGGGGCACTTAAGTGTGTTTTACAAGTACCTGAGATGGATTTCTGATTACATTTACATATATGAAATCACAGCACTATTTCTCTCTTATAAGCTACATTTTAGTAGCTTTATTTAAAAGAGAAAGATTAGCATTAGCTTTAATTATTTTACTGTAACCTGCACATTAATGACACAGTAGACACAACTTCACACAATCTAGACAAGTTAATGTGTGCATCTGAGCGCTTGTGTGTGTGTGTGTGTGTGTGAATATACATCATGTGCACAATGATGCAATGTCACCAGGGAAAGATATGGTCAACACTGACGCCAGCCACCAGACAGCCATTACAGACACACCCTTACACACAGCCTAGTACATGCTGGGAGGGGAAATACTCAAAAACAGACATAAATAATTTGAAGATGATGGATCTTTGCTGCAGAGTTGTTGTGGATTGAAGCCGGTCACCTGCTAAGACAGGTAGCTAGCGGCCGTAGGACTGGACAAATGTCCTGACGTCTGTCCACCATCAGATTAGAACTTCACCAAAACCACCACCAGACGTTTGCTGCTACTGTAACCAGACATTTCATGCTATTTTTGGCATCTATAGGACAACAACCAGAAGATTTAAACAGTAATATAATAAATGTTCATTCACATTGTTTAATATTTCGAAGGACTCCAAGGTCGTCAGCTCGATAGCTGCCAGACATTACGTCTGACTGGACGTGGAAGAATGTTGGAAGAACGATCTCTTCTTATCTGTGGAACAACTATGTTTATGGCAGCCAATCACTACACAACTGTTCAGCAGCTTTTCACTTTAGTCTGTTTAAAACCTCACACCACTGCTTTCTCCCACTGGAAGACTGTGTGATAGTCCTGCCTTTGAGACGTGTCTCTCTGTCTGTGTTTCTGCAGGAGTTTGCTTTTAACCCTTTCCTGCACAATGCAATCAATCAATCAATCAATTGCTCTCAGCAGCTTATTTTAGTATTTAAAGGATGGCCTCATTGCACATGGACATCGGTGGTAATTTAAGTTATTGTGAACAACAGTAAGAAGAAGTTGGTCTTTAACTGAACTTTAATGTTTTAGCTTCTTTGAACTGAACTAAACAAAACAACTTTGAAATGGCTTAAGAACCTACCTACGCTGAATATCTCCTCGTCTAGCTCCCCTCCATGTTTGCTGTTTACTAACGGCGGCTGCTCCACCCGCCTCCCATCTACCAAAACGCCAAAAGACAGCGATGATGCGTTCAAGATTAGGTAGCGAGGAGGTAAACTATGTAATGATGGACGTAACCAGCTTTTTGTGTGTGTATCCGATGCACACTGAAGCTACCGGTGCAGTCGCAATGCTAGCATCTGTCTGACCACCGATTTAAATCAGTGAATCTCTCCATACCTAGTCGCCGCCCTCATCTTCTTCCTCCTCCAACTCAACTTGTAGCCTTTTTGCTGGTCTTTTTCCGGATGTGGATGATTGACTGGAGTCCATGAGAACTGTTGCCAAGGTTCCTGTTGCTTTGTCTTACCACTGGCAGTCCCAGCAGCAGCCTGCGTTCCTGATAAACACGTGTCGTTTCTAGGTTGCTGAGAAAATAAACTATTTCAGGTCTGTACTGTGCTATGATCACAGCTTTGCTTTGAACGTTCCCACAGATAACTGTGTTGCTGCAGAGGTGGACGATGTCAGGGCTGAGCGCTGGGTGCCTGCTGAATGTTGCGATGCAACACACGTAGTATGTGGAGGTTCAGGCATGCCCTGTCTGTGAATTTTCCGTGTCCTGGCCACTAGGATTCCCACAAGTACTCTGGAAATGATAATAAAATCTCACATGTAGTGAAAGTTTAACAGTAACACAGTGTGGAAAACAAACTGCTGGACCACAAATGACATATTTGCAGTAAAGAAGTGACAAAACCGGCTAAAGACCACATGTCTAATTAATCAGACATTAGACCCAGCTTTGTGTTGTCCTGTTAAATGGGACAGAGCAGCCATTTGAACTGAGGGTGTGCTCTCTACTTTTCTGGCCTCCCTCAGGTACATCTATTGTTTCCTGCAAGTTACAAAGCATATGAAGATAAAATATGTTACGCACTGCAGATGGCATTTCCCCCAACTCAACAGAGAGCGGTAGCTGGGATTAGACCATCGTGAGATGGGTTAGTTTTATCCTGCTGATGATGTGTTGTTGCAAACGTAATTCTGCTAACCTTCTGGTCATCATTACCGATGTGTTATCTGCTGGTAGCAATATAGTAAAGGAGGTGTGGGTTCATTCCTTCAGTCTGACCGTTGCTCACACATTGTTAAAGCTCCCATATTGTACATTTTTTCAACAACTTTATATGGGTGTCAGAGGTCCAACAACATTGCTTTCAATGTGTTTTACCCCAAATTCAGCCTTGGTCCTTCATTTCAGCCGTTCCAGATGTGGCTCTAGTGAGCTCTACTGAGAACGGGCTGTTTTTGTGTCTGAACCTTTAAATGTTCATTAGTGGTGCCTGTCCACCCCCACTCCACACCCCTCTCTGGAAAAGAACTGGCTTTTGCTGGCGCCTGCTCTGTGATTTTAAAGGGCAGATTCAGCTAGCAGGGGGACGGGTCAATGACAGTATCCACTACTGGGAGCAGTGGTTATTTCCCTTTGTGTTGTCAAAAAGGGAAAGATCTCAGATTCACCCGTTTGAGCACACATTCACTAAAAAGTGGAGCAAACAGGTGAGAGAGGGGACAGAATTTTCTTATTTTGGAGCCTCATACACAGGCTATGAGGATACATTACATTCAGAAAACCTTTAGAAAGTAAGTTTTGCATAATATTTATAACTTATTCGGTTTAATCTACAGCTTGTGGCTCAGGATCGGAAACACGGCCCTTAAATGTAGGAACGGACCCTCCTTTCAGCTAAAGCCTGGCAGCAGGTCCCTCGTTGTACCGGCCCTTATCCATCAAGGTAACAACATTTGTCTATACAGCTCCAGTGTGTTTTTAGCTGTAAGAGGTTGACCAGAATCCAGTACTGCAGACTTTTCTGTTCTACTGAATATGCATTTATTAAATATCTATTAAACCCATTAATTTATTAAACATTCTTAATTATTCATGATCAGATTTATTTTTTAGCTATTTTCTTGACATTTGCAGATGGATAAGGTTCATTCTGCCTTCTTTTCATTAAAACAAGGGCTAGATTAACCCTCCAGGGAATATTATAATCTGAGCCACTACTCAGCCTTCACATACACTGACTGATATGTGCGTGCACACATATGTGAACATGTACGCATTCTACAAGCTATTTTACATAAGGGAACTAAAACTCCTACGCTGTAGAATAACACTTCCTCTAACTGGCTTCTGTTGAACCTAATTTGTTGCATGTAAACAACATGTCAAATGAAACATGAAAGATTTTGTTTGATTAGCGGTTGTGTATTGTCGTTGGTAATTTTGGACCGATTTTCTACTGAACATTTTCCTTGCTCCTTAACTGTTAATTCAAGTGCATTTTACACGTGTCATGATAAGGAGCTATACCTACTGGAAAGTCATTTGCACATGGGACTGAGTTTTCCAGAGCTCCAGTAAGGTCCTGAACAAGACCAAGGAAGTGTTACCAATTTTTTCCCTCAAGTGTCATAGATAATAGAAAGGGGTGTAAAGATTAGCCAATATGATATGGAGTCTGAATATAAATATTTAATGGTTTAATATTATAAAACACAGGTCTATGTGTTGTGTATATAGCCCACTCATTCTACTCAAAGTTGGTAAAACAATGTTATGTTGCAGATGCTGAAAATCGAGTCCAGGGTCATGTTAGAGTGGTTGGCCAGTACTGTACTGACCTGCACTAGTGAGCCAGTATGTGTAATCCCTGAACACACTCACTGAAAACTACATATGACCTGGTTACCCCACATTATCTTAAAACTGTCAAGTGCTAGCATAGAACTAGATTAGCACTGCTACGTAGCTTCCTGCTAACATCAGCCTTACATAACAGGGCTCCAGACTAACTTAGGTTAGTTAAGGGCACAGCAGCAGGAGTGCAAGCAGATAATTTAGGAACGACACTGAAATCGCCTTGCATAGTAAATATTCACATTTCCTCTCATTTTCACTGTATTAGTGATAAATACTTAAATATTAAATTAAGAAATTACAATGTTTACAATTCACATTATTTTGTGCAGCAGTTGACATAAAAAAATAAAAATCTTACTGGCCACACTAATACAAAACAAGCAGACAGAACATGTCAAATCAAATCAGATTTGATCATATGATTTGATTTTCACTTTGTAGTCGAAGCAAAATTTCAACTTTGTCCCCATCATCCCCTGTAGGGCATGGTATGACTTGTCCATGTGGTTCCTGGCCATAAACAGCTTCAGGAACTGATACTCCTCTCTAGCCACTGTTGCCAACATCTCAGTAAGAAAAGTAGCTATTGGCTGTCCTAAAAGTTGCTAATTAGCATAATTAGCCAGTTGTAATGGATGCTGCAATAAAGAGGGATGTCGTGGGAAATATTGACATCAAAAATTGATAAAAAGACAACTTAAAAATGTTTAGAACAGCAAAAAAAAGAGGGGAGCAGAAGGTTGTTAGCGACAAAATAAATTAATTTATAACTACTACAAGTAAAAGACCTAATTACTTTGGATGCCAATGTGAGTAGCTAAAAATCACTTGCATTGTCTCACATGCAGGTCTGGAAAGATCTTTCTGTATACCTGTCAATCAATGAGGTGGCAGCTGGGGTGTATAAACAGAGGTGGCCAGTGCCACACTGCCCTTCTTCTAGCTATGCCCCTGCCTAAAACGGACAAACAGCTGGGAAACAGAGAATGTGATTTTTGTCTTTACTGAGATGTGGCACAAATTCCAGACACCAGTGGTCTCTCTGCAGCTTTCACGGTGGCAGACGAGACAATGAGAGAGAAAGAGAGGGAGGTAGAGAGAGAGAGAGAGAGAGAGAGAGAGAGAGAGAGAGAGAGAGAGAGAGAGAGAGAGAGAGAGAGAGAGAGAGAGAAAGAGACAGAACCTTAAGTTGTAATATGTTGTTCACATGCTTGAATTCAACACAAATATGGTTGGGAAAAACATGACTGTTATTTGG
The DNA here is from genome assembly GCA_037177495.1 of Rhadinocentrus ornatus. Taxonomy (NCBI): domain Eukaryota; kingdom Metazoa; phylum Chordata; class Actinopteri; order Atheriniformes; family Melanotaeniidae; genus Rhadinocentrus; species Rhadinocentrus ornatus. The sequence goes on from JBAMHW010000004.1 coordinate 3,899,270, forward strand.
AAGTTGATGTTTTTGCTGGTTTTAAGAATGTTCTTTAGTCTTCTGTGTTCACATTATTCACAACGTAAGGTCACTCAGAAGGAGAGCCGAGAGCGAGAGACAATAAGAGACAGAGAAAGATGACTGAAGTGCTTTTAACTTTCCTTTCTTCCTCTCATCATTCCTCTCTCTAGCTTGTCTGTCTCTTTTTATTCCTCTGGAGAGGAGAAGGGATGAGAGGGAAAAAGACAAGTGTCTGCAGCAATTGCCCCTCACTCCAGCTGAGTGTGTGTGCGACCAAGTGATCGTCCAATTGCAAACCCTACGAGACCTTTTTGTCTGTCCCTTTTCTTTACCTCCCCCTTCCTCCCCCTCTGCTTTCCATCTGTTTCTTCTCCTGCTTGGATGAGTTTATACCCCCTCCTTCAGACATACATCCAACACACTCACAGTATAAGTGTTTTCAAATTCATGTGAGCCTCGTGGGATGACGCTCCTCCCCCTCTTTTTCTGCTTTTAAGACATGCAAACCACAGTAACCACAACAACTCCAGGAACAATTACTACCTGCTTGCTTGTGTGTGTGAGAGGGAAAAAGCCACGTCTGAGTTGAGGCTCTGGATGTTGCCTTACTTTGGTTGAACACAGAATCAACCTCCTTGTACCATCGTTGCTTCTGTAACCTTGTTTTGGGCAGAGTGAATGTGGTTCAACATAACCAGGCTTCAGATACAGCCCGTTAGGGATGAACATACTCCCCTCGCATCATTTACAGAGCAACGGTTGAACAGCTTTGCAGTCCATACGACCGATGATGCTCCAACACGTTATTTTAACCGTTCAACACGAGAATTTTACCCTTTACGCACAAGAGGTTTTAAAGTTTTTAAGGCTTACAGTAAATGTGAAAACGTGTTGATTTTGAACAATATTATTGTGAACTCAGCTCCAGTAATGTCTGGGATAATGCATTTAATTGATTTCATTTTAAAACAGTAGAAAAAGAAATAGAAAACATCCCTGGTCAAAAATTAACAGACCTAAAGTTCAAGTGCCATTTTAAGTCCTTTGACCAGCAGCTCCAGCTGTTCTCTGGTTTACAGTCTACAGCATGTTACAGAACTTTACCTTACATGTTCTCCTCCACACGCTTCATTTACAGGCATTAATATAAGCGCTGATGTGTGCACCAGCAGGCCCGCCCCTAGCGCTGGGCCTGCTGGTGCACAAGCCAGAATTAGTCTAGAATTTTGTAACATCATTTTCCACATCATTTTCTACATTCCATAGAAGAAAGTCTGTCTATCCTCTTTTTGCAAAGGTTTTATATTTTATAGAAGTAAAAAAGTGTTTTTTCAAAAATAACAACAGTCCTATAATGGATATTTATCAGATAAATTCTAAGGTGTTTTCTGAAGTTCGGGTAACATCTGCGTCTTTAAAGGAGTTTTATTTAGCTGGCTGAGGGAAAAATGGCTCTTTGGATTGGAAAGGTTGCAGACCCCTGCACTACACACATTTAGCTGCAGTTTTCTCTTTAAACAGCAACAGTTAAAATATTTATTAATAAATATAAAATCACATGTTTATGAGAAAGAAGGATGAAATGTTCAGGATTTACTAACTAAAAGGCAAAAAGTCAGCAGGATGAATTTAAAGCTATGAAGCTGCTTTCTTCTAAACACAGAAGGAACAATATCTGATGAATATCAGCATCAGGTGAACAGACACACAATATGCACAATAACTTCCATCCATACACCTTTAGTGCTTCATTATCTAGATTTCTGCCAATAAATTCTCTAACACTGCATTTTTAGCTTCACCTCTGCACCTGCAGCCACTCCTACTGGGAGTTAATGGTTAACATCCAGTTTTACAGGTGTAACATCAGGTCTGTAAATGTAACTATAAACATGTGTGGTATCCACAGAAAGTCCAGAACCTCTGCTAACAGCTCAGTAAAACCATTTCTATGACCAGACACAGTTAAGACAAGACTATAAAAAGACCAGGTACACAAAGTTTGAAAACATATGTAAACACAGACGATGTCTCCCTGTGTCCACCGACGCCGTGAACACGGACCAACGACTCTACTGAAAGCTCACATCTCACAGATTCCACAGCTGGAAGTTTCATCTCGCTATGACCAAGATTCACCGAACCAGAGGCAGAAGAAGGCCCAGTTTATGCTTCATGTTTGTAAAACAGTCAGAAAACATGTCTTACCTTTGCTGTCTGGCCTCAGAATTAATAAATAATAATAATAATAATAATAATAATAATAATAATAATAATAATAATAATAATAATAATAATAATAATAATAATAAAAGTAATAATAATAATAATAAAGCATTTTTTATTGTCCTTTAGGAGCAGTTTCTAATCCAAAAATTAGAATGCTCCCCCATCTGCATAAGTTTTAACGGACAAAGAGAAATGTTGGTTCTTTATCTTCCTTAAGCTCAGAAGCAAGAAATTTGGAAAGAAAAAGAAAAACCTGTGCGATAAAAAAATTAACGGCATTAATTAATTAATGCGTTAATGCCTTAATGTGCCAGCTATATGTATACATATACTTATATAATACTTTACTGTATCGTGTCAGTGAACACTACGTCACCATCACACCATCTTTTCTTTACATGATGATTCTATAAAACAATATATTTTGTCTTGTCATTGAAACTATAGGATTATTAGGATTTTTAAACTTGCAAAGAAAGATGCAATATTCCTGAAAATTCATCATTTGACGTCTTTTTGTCAAAGAGATGTTTTTTCCTGCACGATGCCTCACTTTGCTTTTTCCTTTTTTTCATTTAAAGGGAGAGTTTGGACCTTCTGGGACATGGCCTTTACGATAAAACTATCAATTGTGGAATGTAGCTAAAGTGCATTTACTCAAATACTACTGAAACCTGAAATGCAGTACTTTTGTCTGGTCTTTGGCAGAAAGGTAACACACACACACACTTTTAGTAGACGGTTGTGAGGCATGTCTGCAGGCAACCTCGCTGCCCATCCCTTTCATTTTATGAAGAAAAATCTTGTTTGTTTGATTAGTTCATTAGTAACTGGATAAAAAATTTAATCATTATTTTCGTCCCACTAAAAGAACAAAGCGTTTCCATCCCCTTCCAGCAGCGATTGTACATGTTTAACACACCACGTGAAGAAGCAGGACAGGGACATCAGGACTGACCGTGAGCTAAAACAATCCCTAATGAAACTAGTTATTGCTCTAATGTTTCTTTCATTTATTTGGAAAAATTAAATTTCAACATAATAATTTTGTGGCTGATTGATCCCTAAATGAATTGGCCTGATTGAGGCTGGTGATGCAGCAGGTGTGGGAGGAAAAATCAGAGTTCCAGCATATTTCTCATTTCTGTCTTAAACATTAACATTGAAGCTTAAATATATACAAGAATTATATTAAAAGTAAAGCTTTTCTTTTCACCACATACAGGCTGAAATAAAAAAGAAAGTGTGAGTTTTTACATGAACTTTAGAATATTTGTTTAGAGTTTAGTGTAAAGAACAAAGGAAAGAGTGGCCTTGCAACAATCAGTAAAAACTGGTGGATTTAATAGCAGAGATAAAACGGCAGCCAGCAGAAGAAAGTTTTACAGGAGCAGTAATATAAATCTAACCAATTTACTTTGGCACCGCGGGTCCTCTAAACGTGACGTATGTCACACATAACCAGGCGTGGACCGGTAATACTACTATAGGGATCGTCTCCGTGTCGCACACACAGATGCTTGTGCACGCGTGCATGCTCATGGTCATGAAATAGGGTAAAGGGACAGTATGGGACACCCTGATGAAAAGTCTGATGTCCTCGTGGTGGCCTGCTCCACAGCTTCATTTGAAGTTGTGTGTGTACGTGTGATAGCGCATGTGTCTTTATTTGTGTGTTTGAGAAAAAGAGATTTTTAAGGTTTATTCCCTCCTGGGAGACGTGCATGTAGTGGCCAGAGCCAATTGGACATGCCTGAAAGATTTCTTTTAGAGAGGAAAATGGGTGGAGAGGAAAAATGGAGAGAGAGAGGGGCAGTGAAAGAGAGAGAGATATCTAAAGAGTCTGCCAGAGACAAAGAGCTGGTAAGAGAGTGAGAGAGACACCCCTTAATCCTATTCATTATGTATTCTTACAGTGAAAAGAGAGTGGGATGACCACGGCTGAGGATACATCTCTGTAATAGGGACCGTCATTATTTTAGGAAATAATTATCCAGCCATTCACCTTTTGAAATAAAAAAGGAAAAAACGTGAACAGAAGATAGGAGGCGCATGTTTCCCAGCTGCAGCAGAGAATTTTAAACTGACTGCAAGGAAGTGGAAAAAATCTCCAATACAGTAAATAAATACAGTTAGAGGAAAATAAAATCTGCAGCATTAAATGGTTTTATGGATTTTTTTAAAGTAAAAAAGCTCAATTTTAAATAAAAGGCTGAAATTTAAATAAATACACCAGAAATTGAAAAAACGGGAAAAGAAAAAAGAACAAAAAAGATTTACATTCATTTACAGGGTATTTCTCTCATAAATTAAATTAAATTAAAATCTGGATAATTAACATTCAAAGCGAGAATCAGAAATAATTTTCTTTCCTTCGGACAATCTGTGACGGTAATAACACAGTAATAGCTAAACTATGGTGTTAAATTCCCAAGAACCCGGCAGGTTTATGTCCTGAGATTCGCTCTGAGCCATGGAGCAGAACATTAAAGGATCTTTCCAAACTTCAGAATGTCAAAGCATTTTCTAAATTATTCCTTCCAATCTTTATTCTTTCATCATTTTAAAAACAATCAGCCAGAATTAAAATCAGATTTTTGTATTAAATGTAAAGAAACGTGTCTAATAAAAGAAGAAATGATGAAACATTTCATACATTGTTTTGTGGCTACCATGATTCTGTTCTCTGGCTTATAAAGTTTTCCTTTCACTGCGGTTATTCTGGCTAGAAATGATCAACATTTTTGGACTATTCTCTAGTTTTCTTATATATTTTTTGAAATTTAGAGATTCTGCTTCAACAAAAATTTCTTTGAGTGATTTCTTCAAGTGATTCTTAAGTAAAACCGAGAAGAAATACTTTAAATATGAAGAGTGAAAACAGCTCATATATAGCAGCTTGGGAGTCGACTTCATATTCTCTCTCTTTATATTCTGGCTTTGTCTTTCATCCATCTGTTTTTTCCCTCATTACTGAACCCTCTCTCCACCTCCTTCCCCTCAACAACTCTCCCTTTTCCCCTTTCACACACACCTCTTTCCACTAGCTTTCATTGTTTCCACGTACTCCTTCATCTCAAGGTACACGCTGATCATCCACTGAAACTAAAACTTCCCTGCTGCAAACTGAGGTGCAAAATTCTTCCCATCTTGTTGTGAGCAGATGAGGACATGATCCAGGACTCACATCTCCCAAAAACTCCAGTTGTACGAACGCTGCTGAAGCGATGATGCAACACCGATGGCTTGGCAGAAATCAGAGGAGGGAGAGTTTAATGAAAGTGGATCTTTCTTCAGCTCCTGCACAGTTTTCTTAAACTAATCTCTCTAATAAGTCTTATAAATGAGGCCATCAGGCTGAGAAGTTGCCTTTTTGGTTGATTTGATAAAGTTTTTTTCAGTTTAAACATGAGGATTTGATTTCTTACTCAACTCGTAAGTTTAATGCAAGCTAACCAGGATCTCTTTCTAAGCCTCAACATGCATTTTATCTGTAGTGTGTAGGAAGCAGCCAGCATCCACGAGATGTAATGGAAACATGTTATTTTATCTTCCCCCAACCTGGTGGTTTTATCATGCAAACGTGCTTTTGTTTGGCCTAAATGCGAGAAATAAAAATATGAGAGTCAACTGTAATCAGATCAAGCAATAATTAGGTGGGATAACTGGCTAAAATTAAATGGTTTTAATTATTTGTTTATTTGAATCATCTGGCATCAAGCAAAATACGGTAAAATAGTGATTGTCTGTCCTTGCCACTACAACAACTTTAATTATAACATTTTTTTTGATTCCAGACTTTAAACAGGAAGTGATCCTGGAACCAAACATGCTTCAAAAACAAATAAAACGTGTGTTTCTGGTTTCTTGTGATTCCTCACAGTGGAATCTAAAATCCTGGAGTTTGTGTAATATTTTCTTTGGCACTTCGTGCTCCTGACTTGTCTCTGCTGCACTTGAAACCCAAACCTCTGCATTCTAGTCTGTTTTCCCATGTTAGAAACGGATCTTTCCCAGCAGTCAGTCAGCAGCATTAAGAACCAGCAGGTTTGATGGATGATCTCTTTCAGAACTGCTAGCTGTTGGACTGGGGCTGTGTGCGCCAGTTTCCTTTGGTTTTATGGATTTCAGTAATTAAGTGTAGGTAAAATAAAAGAAAGCCAACAAAGAGTTGAAATTTGAGAAAAAGAGGTGTTATCCTCTTATAAGCAGTTCAAGTAAAAGTGAATACAACAATTGGTTTTTTCTTCTTTGTTTTATTTGTCTCCAACGTGCGAGTAAAGCCTCCACAGAGACCGTTGGAAACTTAACGTAATTTGGGATTAGACGACAGACTCTTGTTCCTTATTTATCACACGGCACTGTGTTAATGCGTCTGCTCTCTAAGAACTTTTTAAACTTCTTTCAGTGTTTGACAAATAAATTCGTTGTGATCTTTCAACCCTAGCGGCCGATAAGAAGTTTCATTCTTAATTAAAAGGGGAAATACCGGAACCATCTGGAAAGGGTTTTGTGTTTAAAGCCGAACAAAATTTTGATTAATTTTAGGTGATGGGTCCTAATTTTTTTAATGGAGCAGCAAATGACATCCTGAGTGGAGGAATAGTGACCCCGAGAGAGCGAGAGAAATAGAGAGAGAGAGAGACAGAAAGAGATAGAGACAGAGAGAGAGAGAGACACACACACAGATGGAGAGAGATAGAGAGAGAGAGAGAGAGAGAGAGAGAGAAAGAGACAGAGAAAGAGAGACAGAGGGAGAGACACGCACACAGAGGGAGAGAGAGAGGGACAGAGAACACTTTTTTTCTTTCTTTCATTTTAATTTATTCATCTTTTGGTTATTTTTCTTAGTGTACATGCCACCTGAACTAAAACTCTACCTCTACTGGCTTTAGCAATATTGTAAATCTACAGTCAAAAGCTTATTAAACTAAAACTAAGAGATAGCGGTTTTTTTTTTTCTCAACTCGGAGGTAAAAAGAACGCGGCTATTAGCACACTTTGGCCTTAACACGTAAATATGGCCCAGTTCTACTAAAATTGCTTCTGACAGATGCTAATGGAGCTAACGGGGCTGGCAGGTAAACGAAGACTAAAACAAAAAACAGAACAACAACAAGACCCCAGACAGGTGGGGAACTACGGGTCATATTTTTAACTATGTATTATATTTATAACCGTAGTTATAAATATTATGCATAGTTATAAAATGATGCGTAGTTATAAATATCATCCATAGTTATAAATATGAACCGTAGTTATAAATATGATCCGGTGCTATAAATATGATCTGTAGTTATTAATATGACCCGTAGTTAATATTATGTGTAGTTATGAATATGACCCATGGTTATAAATATGACCCGTAGTTATAAATATTATCCGGAGTTATAAATATCATCCATAGTTATACATATAATCTGTAGTTATAAATATGACTTGTAGTTATAAATATTATCTGTAGTTATAAATATGACATGTAGTCATAAATATGACATGTAGTTATAAATATGACATGTAGTTATAAATATGACATGTAGTTATAAATTTAAACTGTAGTTATTAATATGACCCTTGGTTATAAATATGACCCGAAGTTATAAATATTATGTGTAGTTATAAATATAATCCGTAGTAATAAATATGATCCGTAGTTATAAAATTATCCGTAGTTATAATAGTCATAGTTATAAAAATCATCTGTATTTATAATATGACCAGCAGTTATGGATATCATTCATAAATATAAAATGTTCCGTAGTTATAAATATTATCCGTTGTTTCAGAGTCCAAAAAGGAGCAGGAAGAATTTTATCTTCCTTACAGTTGTCACATTAGATACTTTTTTTTAGATTTTTTTTATTTTTTTAGACAATAATAAAAAAAGAAAACCAGAAAGAAATAAACATGTACTCATACATCTGCATATATGTATATATGCACACATGTAAATACAATTACACAATGCAAAATAAATACATATATTTATTTGTGCTGGTTTACATTTGTTCTTTTTCTTTAACATTTCTTTGTTTTTTCTAAAATTGGGGGGGATGCTTGTACATTGTTTGAGTTCTTCCTGAAGAAGATTATTCCATATACTGTATACATGCTTTTCATAGTTTTTCTCACACTTAAAATCTTCAGATTAAATTTTCTCAGATTGGATCCCCTTCATGGTTAAAGAACATTTATTGTATGTGGTCGGGTAATGAATTATTTCTAGCTTTTTAAATTATTATTGCTGTTTTTCACTGCACCAAATTAAAGAGTTTTAGTGTTTTTAACTTCCAAATAAGTAGATTTGTATGTTCCCTATATTCAACTTTGCAGACAACCCTGATTGCTTTTTCTTGTTGTATATTTAACGGTTGCAGAGAACTCTTTTAAGAATTTCCCCAAAGCTCAACACAGTAATTTAAATATGGCACGATCAATGAACAGTAAAGGATATAAAGGGATTTTTGATCCAAACAATGTTTGAATTTGGTCAGAACTGCAGTATTTCTTGCTATTTTTCTCTGAACAAACTTATATATACATATTAAGTATGTGACTTTCAGCATATTCTGTGGTTGATAACCCATCCATCCATCCATTTTCTGCTGCTCATCCGGAGTCGGGTCGCGGGGGCAGCTGCCTAAGCAGGGAAACCCAGACTTCCCTCTCCCCGGCCACATTCACCAGC
>JBAMHW010000004.1:3921729-3943066 GCA_037177495.1 Rhadinocentrus ornatus
CTCCGGATGAGCTGGTGAATGTGGCCGGAGAGAAGGAAGTCTGGGTTTCCCTGCTTAGGCAGCTGCCCCCGCGACCCCCGACTCCGGATAAGCGGCAGATAATGGATGGATGGATGTTGACATAGCCTCAAAACTACACCAGTTTCACAGGCATGTTGACATGGATGTGTGAACTTTAACTGTAAACTTACAATAATGACAATTACATATGAAATTACATATCTTCTTCTCTCCCAACACCTCCACTGGTGGGTCTAAGGGGCATCCCAGTACAGAGCCGTTCTGTGGGATGCCTCAGTACTGCAACAGATGCAAGCGGATGTCAGATGGAGCGACATCCATCACTGATTAATACTTCTGATTTTACTTCTATCAAGTCTGACAGAGGCTGCCATGCGACGCATCGGACTGGTACGTTTTCCAGCACTCACTCACACAATCACACATCTACGCCATGACTGTAGCCCCGCCCATCAGCTGTCGTGGCGTCTGTTTCAAACAGTGAAATCAGGTGTCACACAATCCGTCATCTCGAGAAAACAAACTTGGTTTTCTTGTATTAACGAGATAAATTATAACGAGAAAACGGTCCTTGTCATCTCGAGACAATGATAAACAAAGAATCATAGCGGATGACGGCTGCTCTAGGCTTCCGTAGATTTCCTCCACTTTTCTTTCGTTAAACTACAAAGAACAACGTGATATGTTTTAAAAAGTTGTGTTTTTGAAGAACTGGTGAATTAGCGGCTTTAGATTGAAGTCATTTTACTGCGTGGATGTGTCGCCTCCTGCTGCGGATGCTGCAGACACTGCAACACCCTGGATGCAGCAGGTTGTTTTATCTACGCCTGTCTGTTTTGTAATGTGATGAAAAAGAGTTTGAGTGATTTACATGATGAGCGCTCATCCATGGTGTCTTTTTCTTTTACACAAAGTTTTTAACATTGTTTACTGCTCGATAAAAGCATAGTTATGGGCATACTGGGAAACCTGTTACTCTACTGGCTTAAACCACTGGTCAAAATTGGTAAACACAATTTTTCTTTATCAAAAAATGGTGAAAAAAGAATAATATCAAGCCTTAATTATTTATTTTAGACTCTTCTAACTCCAACATTTACCACTGATCACTGCAGGGAAACTTTAAGTCGTGTGTCCAGAGCCAGTCCTGCAGGGTTTGGATGTTTCCTGCTGCAGCATCAGAATCAATATTAATGGGTCACCATGCATGGACAGAAGCTGAAAACACGCTGATAAGGTCTTGAATCAGGTGTATTGGAGCAGGAAACATCTAAAACCCACAGGATCATGGCCCCCCCAAGACCAGAATTGGACACCCCTGCTTTGAGTGACTGTATAGATCAGGATGGCAGGTCTACATGAATTATGTATGACTGCAGTGGAATTCCTACATTTTTTCTCCTCTTATTTATGTAAGACTAAATGAGGAGTCAGTCTAACCCTCTGAGCCCTTTCTGGTCTCCTCGTGAGGCTGTTGGGGTGTGAACATCAGTGATATAAAGCAGAAAGTCTTCCACGCTCATCCACGGTGTCTTTTTCTTTCACACCATTACACTACAGACCAGATGTAGCAGGTAAGCTAAGAAACATTTTCACATAAACGTAATAAGCGTGGATGGTACAGGAAGTTCAGCACTACTGTTTCTGCTAGAAATGAGCAGCCTCCACACAAATTTCATTTTGTTTTGCTAATATGCTAATTTACTAGAGGACTGATGTATTGGTGAGGCTCAAACCAATTATGCGTGACAACAAAAAGTAAAATTAATGAGTGCATCAACACAATATATTAAGAATCACATAATGTGCCAGAGCTGAAAATGAACAGCCTAAAGTCATCACAAACTGTTCAAAGTGAGACATTTCCAAATGAATTTATCAATAGAAACTGAATAGGTTAATAATCCAATATGCTTGTTTAATCATTCTGTTAGGAAATAAATGGAGCAACGGAGTGGCATGTTGAGAAACGTCCGTTTTTCAGTCTGACTGACAACAGATCAATCAGTCCCTGTTGTATAGGTTAATAGTCACACTAATTGCCCAGCAATGGCTGATGGATGATGGCAGTCAGATGATAATATGATGGGAACAAGACAAACTGCATCTTCTTTTCAGATGTCTGGATGTGTAAGGGATGATGTCAAGAAAGTTTTACTTTTTTTTCTGCAAAGGCATGACAGGAACATCCAGTTATAAAAAATACATGAGAACAAATATAAGAAAAATAAATGAGAAAAAAGAATGTAAAAGTAGTTTTTTCACACAAACCAGTGAGAAAGAGAAACTGGGAACTTTCTCTGTCAATGAGCTTCACTGACAAAATGGCATGACTCCTCATGTCAAAGTCCACAACAAACCATCCAATGAGGGCTGAAGACCCCAGGTCCTGGGCTGAACGCGGTCTCTTTCTGAGCTCCAGAAGCATCCGTAACATAACCGATCAGCGGTGACCGTTCTCACAAAGAGACACATCTACATCTGCAAGGAAAGCTGATATCATCCTTCAGAAGGAATTCCCTAAAGTCTGGAGTGGAATGGCGTCAGCCATGAAAGCTGTTTGGAAGCCATGGGATAACAAATCCCACGGCCAGACCAGAGAAGTGATAATTACTTAAAGCTTTAAACTGTGAAAACATTTCTTTTATTCTCTGACATGACTTTGGACGTCGTCCTTTCATCAGCATTTGCATAAGAAGACTGTCCTCTCTGTGACATTGACAGCATCAAGGGTTCGTTTACAGATAAGACTTAGAACAGGAGCAAATGTGGAGGATTTCAACACGTCAGTGACTTTATGAGCCCCAGTTAATCTTCCATTTAATGAAGACTGTTACTCAACTCTGTTCTTCCATCAAACCATGACCTAATAACACCTTTTAACCAAAACTAGGATTTTCCTTCTAGTCTGAACTCAGTTGCTTTTGTATGCTGACAAACACAAACCCTACATGTTGCTTTTTAGTTGATTTATTTTTGTTCTTTTAATCTGTGAAATGCCTTCTTTACTTGCCAGTTTACCACATAAAAGGTTGCCATGTTTTATACAAAGGCTCTGGAGGCTGGCACAAAGTGGAAGCTGTGATCATCCAGTAGAAATTAAGGAGCCAATAAATATTGACAAATTTATTTTATAAATACAATGAGAACAATTACTTTTCTCTGGACTAACAGGACGTGTATTCACAGAGACAAAGCTCATTGTGTTGTTAAGAGGTTCATTAATTTGTGTGTTTTCTGTAACACTGAATTCAATTCAGGGTGGCGGGGAAGCTGGAGCCCATCCCAGCAGCTAGCAGGTGAGAGGCAGGAACACATGGACAAGTCCCCGAGACAGTGTAAAACTGCCTTTGGAGGAGGAAAAAGATTTTCTGTAAAACCACTGTGGCTGGAAAGGAGAGTGCTGGCAGATGAGTGGGTAAACTGATTGATCGATGGCTGTGAACTTTCTGATATCACGTGTACTGAGTAAAAGGCCAGGGAGAGATAACAGATGATACTGGCTTTTAAATAATAGTTTGCTTCTTAGTTGCATAGAATAAAAAGAGCCGTGCCAAAAAGTACAACATAAGCAAATCCAACTTAGCATGCTAACCCTAGCCCAGGGGAAGGAGTTGTAAATGAAAGACTGATTAAGATAGAACAAGAAAAGCCGTCATTCAGACTTAGACATCTTCACATGAGCTGTTATTAACTTGGCCCTGCGATGGACTGGTGACCTGTCCAGGGTGTACCCTGCATCTCACCTGAAACAATGCCGGGATAGGCTCCAGCTTACCCCGCGACCCGTAATGGAGTAAGCGGTACAGACAATGACTGACTGTTATTAACATCATATAACACATTTATATAACTACATTTACTAATGAATCCTTTTATGGGTCCGGGTGTAATTATTAAAACAGGTGTATAAATTTATGACCGATTAATTGTGCATGGAAGATAAAAGTGGAATTATTATTATAATTGGAGCTGGGAAACTTCAAAGACCATGTAACATACCAGATGAGAGAAAGCATGCTAACATTTAGAGCTAATGAGGAGCGTGTGCAGCTACATGAACAAATCTGTTGTAAATCTCCATAAAGCGTCTGCTCCAACAGCAGCCTGTCATCAGGTAATTAATGAAACCCTTCACTAGTTTGCATTTTGAGAAATCCCAGACAGTAAATTTTATGCTCAGAGGCAGTGATCTGAACTAACCAGTACTGCTTGCTGTTCTTATTACAGGTGCTGGATCACAAAGATTCCAACATTAAGCCACTCAAACTACTCACAATGCCAGACTAAGTCAACTTGTGATCAACTCTCTCTACTTATTATTATACTGTCTGAATCTGTGCAAGACTTTTTCTTTACCACTTAAGAGTTTTTCTGAACAGCAATCTTCTCACCGATCAATCCATCCATCCATCCATCAATCCACCCACCCATCATCCATCCATCCATCCATCCATCCATCCATCCATCCATCCATCCATCCATCCATCCATCCATCCATCCATCCATTCATCTATCCATCAATCCACCCACCCACTTACCCATCATCCATCCATAAACCAACCCATCTATCCATCCATCCATCCATTAACCTACCCATCCATCCATCCACCCATCATCCATCCATCCATAAACCAACCCACCCACACATCAATCCATTCATCTATCCATCCATCCATCAATCCACCCACCCATCATCCATCCATCCATAAACCAACCCATCCATCCATCCATCCATAAACCAACCCATCCATTCATCTATCCATCCATCCATCCATCAATCCACCCACCCACCCATCATCCATTCATCCATCCAAAAACCAACCCATCCATCCATCCATCCATCCATTCATCTATCCATCCATCCATCAATCCACCCACCCACTTACCCATCATCCATCCATCCATCCATAAACCAACCCATCCATCCATCCATCCATCCACCCATCATCCATCCATCCATTAACCAACCCACCCACACATCCATCGACCCATCATCCATCCATCCATAAACCAACCCACCCACACATCCATCCATTCATCTATCCATCCATCCATCAATCCACCCACCCACCCATCACCCATCCATCCATAAACCAACCCATCCATTCATTCATCTATCCATCCATCCATCAATCCACCCACCCACCCACCCATCATCCATCCATCCATCCATCCATCCATCCATCCATCCATCCATCCATCCATCCATCCATAAATCAACCCATCCACCCACCCATCCATCCATCCATTCATCTATCCCTCCATCCATCAATCCACCCACCCACCCATCATCCATCCATCCATAAACCAACCCATCCATCCATCCATCCATCAATCCACCCACCCACCCATCATCCATCCATCCATAAATCAACCCATCCACCCACCCATCCATCCATCCATCCATCCATCCATAAATCAACCCATCCACCCACCCATCCATTCATCTATCCCTCCATCCATTATCCACCCACCCACCCATCATCCATCCATCCATCCAGAAACCAATCCACCAATACAGCCATCAAGTCAGCTATCCAGCCATCCATCAATCCACCCACCCACCCACCCATCACCCATCCATCCATCCATAAACCAACCCATCCATCCATTCATCTATCCATCCATCCATCAATCCACCCACCCACCCACCCACCCATCATCCATCCATCCATCCATAAACCAACCCACCCACCATCCATCCATCCATCCATCCAACCATTTGCAGCATTATCTATACTGCTTTATCCGTGTGAGGGGAAGCTGGAGTCTAACCCAGCATTTAGCAGGTGGGAGGCAGGTACACCAGGCCACCCTTCCTACTTAGCTTTTTTTTTAAAGACGGCTGGTTAGCATCAATAAACTGTTGAATTCACTCTGTCCACATGCACATGTATCTGTGCAAGCATACTTGTGTGCTTGTGTCTGAAATCCACTGAAACTGACCGATGGCAGCAGTTCTTCTAGCTCTCACAGGGGGGGCGGCGCTTCAGCTTTGATCAGAGGAATCTGCAAAGCAGAACAAAAATGCCTGATGTATTTTGTACCAAACTCAGCTTAGAGATGATTAAACCTTTCACATGGCCCTGTAGATATTTCAGCTACAGAAAGAAACAGTCACATCAGACGAAGCTTGTACACATTTCAGATTTTGCTATAAAATGCTGATATTTAGGATTTTCAAAGATTTTTATGAAATCATACTTCTACACTGCTGGCTGACATTTACATCTTTTGGAATATTCTTGTGTTTTGTTAAGGATATTTTAAGAAGTAAATGCTGATTTAAAAAAGAAAAAGCATGAGTGCAGCTACATGCTAATCTGATTTTTAGATGCTGAAATTTCTAACGCACCGAGCAGCTGAAAGAAGGGAGTAGTTGCTCTCTGAAGTGGTTTTATCAGCTTCTTGATGTGCTGAAGTGCTCCAAAGCTAAAACTGTGTTGTTTTGTCCTGCTGATAAACTCATTGGTTTGTAATTGTATGACAGAAAAAATGGCTGCATTTACAAAACTAATCACTAAATAAAAATCACATGGAGTAACAGCAGACATTGGACTGTTGAGCTCATATATCCTGTTACTCTTGTGTGATCATCATACTGCAATAAGCCAACAAGACTCGAATGTTAATAGAAACACACTTATACTTTTTCCAGTTGTTCTGGTATTTGCTTAAACTCTGCAACCTCCTCGTTATGAGAAACACTGCTAAATTGCATTACTAATAAAAAAGAAGCAAACTTGAAAAACTGTCAACACATTTACAACACCTGGAATTCACAGCTGACCTTCTACAGCAGGGCTCTTCAACTCTGGTCCACAGTCCTGCAGGTTTTACATGCTTCTGACTAATTAATGTTTCAGAACTGGATCCCTTTCATTTAAATCAGTATGTTGGAGCAGAAAACATCTAAAACCTGCAGGACAGCGGCCCTTGACGACCAGGGTTGAGGATTAATTGCCTTTTTTTTTCATAGTTCTAGCTGCTGATGAGAGCCGACTGTACTGTGATCAAAACGGATCAAACTTCTCCAAAAACATACATCAAATCAAATTATATTTACATATGATCCTGGATCTTAAAACTGAAACTTAGAACTACTTGTATATTACCATACAACCAGATACATTTATTTTTAACTTTCTGCATATACATCCATTCAAACATATCCAAAGGTTCGGTATATGTTTCCTTTTTGCTCATTACAAGCTCAACTTCTCATCCATGTTTTTTCACTTTTATTTATAGAAACTAAAATTTCAGATAACACTAGATGATGCAACATGAGCGGTCTTGAGCAAAAAGTTTCAACAGTGTTCAAATAAATTTAAGGGCAATAAAATTTTTAACATTTTCATTCACAACATCTTTCAATAAGATGCCATTAGATTTTGGTACATTTTCATTGATTTGGAAAATATTTTACATTTTAAGGAAAATCGAACAAGTTTAATATAATAGTGTAAATTAAATTAAGATTTAATTAAATAGTTTTAAAATTATCATAAAATAAATTGGCTTAATGTTAATATGACATTAACTACATCATCACCATCATGACATTTGATCTGCTAGCATAACCATGTGCCACACCTGGTTTTTACACATAATTTTGTGGACCGGTGTTTGCTTCTTTGGTCCGAAACAAGAGAGCCCCGGTTTTCATGTGGACTGGAGTTCACTTCTTTGGTCCAAACCAGGAGAGCCCCGGGTTTCATGTGGACTGGAGTTCGCTTCTTTGGTCCGAAACAGGAGAGCCCCGGTTTTCATGTGGACTGGAGTTCGCTTCTTTGGTCCGAAACAGGAGAGCCCCGGTTTTCATGTGGACTGGAGTTCACTTCTTTGGTCCGAACCAGGAGAGCCCCGGTTCTCATGTGGACCGGAGTTCGCTTCTTTGATCCCAACCAGGAAAGCCCCGGTTTTAATGTGAACTGGAGTTCACTTCTTTGGTCCGAACCAGAAGAGCCCCGGTTCTCATGTGGGCCGGAGTTTGCTTCTTTGGTCCGAACCAGGAGAGCCCCAGTTTTCATGTGGACCTGAGGATGCTTCTTTGGTCCGAACCAGAAGAGCACCGGTTTTCATGTGGACCAGAGTTTGCTGGACCAAAGAGAAGCAGTATGAATGTGTCCTGAGCGTGACACCCCTTTAATCAGTACCAGCTAATCCTGAGTTATAAAATAAATTAGGGGCAAGGCTTGTCTACAACATGTTGCTACGTTAGCACACAAACCTGAAAACACAGAGCTGCCTCATAAGAATATACTTTAAAAAAGAAAACAAATAGAAACAATGAGAGAGCTGTCAGTCATACCAGGATGCAATACGAGCAGTGGTGCAGAAGCACTCCAGATGTCGTGTGTGTGTGAACATGTATAACTCATGCTTATACTGTCAGGACCTGTCTGCCTCTTTGGGGCCAAAGACAAGTCCACTTACAGTGAGTCCAGTAAATTGTGTGATGAGGACTTTAAGGTGAATGTGAGACATGTTTCCGTGTTCAGGGTCGGACGGGTCTCCAGGAAATGCACATTCCTCTTCGTAGCTTTGAACAGCACATGTGTGAGATGTATGCTTGCTCATGTGTACACTGTACATGGGTGCTTTGGAAAGGACATGAGGCAGGTGAGATATTTCTCAGCTTCCCCAGATCTCAAATCATCTATTGGGAACACACACACACGTCCAGAAATTCACACACATAACACACACATACAGTAAATGCATGCTGAGACACACTGGTTGTGACAGAGTGCCTCGTTTCACCTTTCTGGTTCATTGGCAGGTCTCACTCATGATATGCTTCATCAAACTCAGTGTGTGTGTGTGTGTGTGTGTGTGCAGGTGTGTCTGCACGAGAATCGGCCTGTTGGTCTATGTAACTGAACTTTTCTACAGTAATTTCTAAGGTAATAATTTTACTGCAATTATCGTAGTTAAAAACATAAACTGGCTCCACATGAATGAGCCGGTCCAGTGTGTCAAAGTGTTGTTGCCAACGTCCGGTCACGACAGTCACCTCTAGCTCCAGGTTAGCTGACTGAAAGTTTACTGCGAATTATTAGCATCCATACAAAATCCTGTCTCCCAGCACATTACAGACCAGCAGGGTAATTAGGCACCGTCCTCATCTGCAGGATCTCTAGCTAACTTGTTGCATCTAACTAACTAGCTAACAACGATGTAATATACATCGCAGTTTACTTTACTAGTCACAGTTTTAACCATTTCTAGCTACATGCTGTTAGCAATGCTCCGTGACAGTTGTGTTCACATATGTTCCTAGCTTCTTTTTTTTTTAAGTAAGTGAAAGAATGTCAGAATGTGGACAGGGCTTAACTAGTAATGTAGCCCAGTGGGTTCTTTCACACTGGGCTGGGAAACTTTAGGGGAACTACGTTTATTCTTTTTATTTTCTTTGACCAAAATCTGGCAGCTAGTACAGCAGAAAGAGCACCTGCTCAGGAAACTGAGCAGACATTGGTTACCACTGGCGAGAACAACCATGCATGAATACACGGAGGAAACTGGCACTTTCTCTTCAACAACCGGGCGGATAACACAGATTGAAGGAACTACTGTACATGTTTGATGTTAATGAAGAGCGTGAAACTTGTCCGTCTGACAGCTGGAACTGCTTCAGATGGGGTTTCTGTCGGGTGAAACATTATTAGTGTGTGATGTCTCTGCTCAGCTACGTTTCTAATATCAGGAAATCTAAAAAAGAAAAAAAGATGCAGAAACAGGAGTCACAAGAAGTAAATTTTGTCTGTAATTTTAGTCTTTCTTCATTTTCTCAAAGCAATATTACTAACATAAATCTTTAACACTGAAAACACCAGACTGAGTGCAGACTTTCCAGGGATTTGGAAAGTTCGGCCTTGGGATCCTCTCCTGTGCGACCTGGAGGCAACGCGCTATCTCCTTACAAATCTGTTAACCACATTCAGTCCGTTTTGACCCATTATCATTCATTCCACCTAAAATCTGATGACTTTTCCTCAGTTGATACAAAATACACAAAAATGGCAGAAAATGTCAGTAGTGTGTAATGATGTGTGTGTGTGTGAGTGTGAAGTCACATCAGTGGCAGCTCTGTGTCGGCCCTGTTGGAGGCTGTTGAGGTTTTATGGTTGGGATTGCCTCGTGGCGGTGGGGCGTGGCTGCTGGTGGGGCCTGGGTCAGTGGGCTATGACTCATTGGTGGTCAGCAGCAACCAGGCTCAGGTTCCACCACTAGCAATTGGGTCCACAAACGAGCCAGGCAGAGGCTACTCGACTAACCAGGTACCAGGCTAATAGCTATTAGCCATTAGGCTAGTAGATATGCATAAATCTTTTTAATCATGTAAAACACTTTGTGTTGTCTATGGCATAAAAAGCACTTTATAAATAAAGTTTGATTTGATTTAATTTGATTTGATTTGCAGCCACATGGTCTTCACACTTCCACCAGTAAGTTTGTTTTCAAGATGCCACCTAAAAGAAACATGACTGAAGAGGAAATGGAAGAAATCAAGAAGTCTCTTAACTTCATGTCTCGAGAAATGTCAACAATTTCAAAACAACTAAAAGTGACGATGGACTTAATGGGACAGATTAAAGACCTTAAAAGACTAAATGAGGAAAAGGATAAGAACACTGCTTTCCTGGAACTTTGAGTATCAGGACTGGAACAGTACTCCAGAATAAATGATGTGATAATCAGTGGTCTGGAAACCTCACCAATCATATGCAACGGAAACCAGAGCAAGAACAACTCTCCTTAGAATAACAAGTAATTGCCTACTTTGACAGCAAGGGCATAAAGGTGGAAAGTCAGGATATAGAGGCATGTCACCCTCTTCCAAGAAAAAATAAAAATGAAAAACCAGCCATCATTATCCACTTTACTAATAGAAAATAAAAAAAGAACAGCTTAAACAGGGAAGAAAGCTGAAAGGAACAAATGTTTATGTTAATGAACAACTCATTAAAAAAAATGCAGACATGACAGGACAGGCACGACTAACAGAGAAACCAGGAAAATCCAGTCATGGACTTCAGATTGCAAGATATACATTAAACTGAACAGGACTCAGAGCAGCAAAAATCTGGTCATCAGAGAGATGACAGAACTGGAAAAATACCAGTGAGGACCTTCTATATGAAACTAGTCAGGATGGGGTCCTGTAAAGGGTTTATTATGTAGGATATGTGACTATTTAAATATTACAACCAACGCAGCTATAGAGCACAGCATATTTCAGTATAAAAGCGATATTGACCCGGACACAAAAGACTTTAACAGTCTGACGAATAACTGCAACTATTACACAGATGATGAACTTAACATGAAGATAAAGGTAGAAAACAGCTTCACAGTGATTCATTATAACAGCAGAAGTCTGGATGCAAACTTACACTCTATTAAAGAACATCTGAGAGAGTTTCAGACCCTTCAGTAAGACTGCCAGATCAGGGACCTGGATAACCCCGGAAAGAGGGAAGATCTGGAACTAAATGGATACGATTTTTTCCATTCATATGGGACAAATAAAAACCTGGTGGGGGAACTGTAAGCATGTGAAAAGGAGGAGGACCGTTATTGATAAAGAGATGGATGCAGAACAGTTGAAATCTATTTGGAAAGAAAGAAAAATCTGATTTTCAGTTGCATATACAGAACACCAGGATCAAAGATTGAAACATTTAATGATAAAAAAAAAGAGGAATTATTTACTAACCTAAATAATGAAGTGGTGTTTATCTGTGGAGATTTCAACACTGACCTGCTGAATCAAAATAATCATAAAAGTACAGATGAATTTATTGATCCCATGTATAGCCTGGATTAGTTTCCCCTGATAACAAAGCCAACTAGAATAATATTACATTGGGCCACTTTAAAAGATACAATACAAAAATAACTGAGGATAAAATAAGTAGTGGGTGGTTAATGATATGAGTGAGTATTTACCAGTATTTGCAGCTTACAGCTGTAACTAGAGCAAAACACAAGCGAGAGTGATGTACAAATGAATTAGAAATAAGAAGACACTGAATGTATTTAAAAAATAAATTATCAGTGAAGATAAACTCCATCAAGATGAAAATGCTGCTATGATACAGAACAGCAAAATAAACATCTGAAGTACATAAACATGTTTTAATTGTTTTAATGCAGGAACCAACCACAGCCTCAATCCTCTCTTATTTACAACTCATCGAGAGCAGAGAGAGAAATAATCAAGATTTTTATAAGGATATTTTGTAGTTGATGGGTTACCAGTTACGCCATTAAAAAGTCTAAAACTGAAGACATGCAGCAGAAGTGCATTTTATGTCATCAGAGTGCGCTCACGGATAGAGTATGTCTTCAGGGAGCGCAGATGGCTCACGAGGAAGGGCAATTCTCCTGAATCTCTACAACAGCCTTAAGCTGTGACTGAGCGGGAACAAAGAGGCCCCAGCCGGTCCTTCCATATGTCCAAGAGCTCTCTGATCTTACTTCCCTGGACACTATAGCCACCGGGTGGATGGTAGGTGATCAGAAGCCGCTACTGCAACAAATGAAGTTTAGTTGTTCTGCAGGAGTGGCAGTGTCATATAAGTGTTATTATAGCCAATTGAATTCAGTTTAATCTAAATGGCTTGAAGTTAGACTGGTTTGATTTCTCTCTGCCCTGGGAACAATTCATGTGAATTAGTGCTTTTAATGTAAAACCAAAATGATCTTAACTGGAATGGAGGCTGTTTAACCTCCTTAATCTGGAGCCTTTCATCAAACAGCACCCATTTAAAGTGAGTCTGGCATGATCATTTCCACTCAATGAAATTGCTAATCTTGGGTACCTTTCAATCAACCTTTCACCCATCAGAATTCCTAATAGGTTGTAATTATTTCAGAGAGCTTTCTTTTCTCCTCTAAATATCCTTTAATATACATGGAAAAATACCAGCTGAGGCTGGAATTCTGGAATTTTCCATATGTGGGAGACACAAAAGACTATCAGACCTTATTTTAAAAGCGTTGTATTGAGGTAATGCTGCGAACACTCCTGCATTGTTCCCTGAGTCTAAGCAGTTCTGTTCTGGGTTTAAATGTAAATTGTTGTTGTTCGTCTTAGTGACTCCATGTTTCTGAGCTGTTGCAGAAGCAGTAAATACACATATTTGGCTGTCCAGTGAAGCATTGTATCAAGAAAAAGTGCTGTTAACTACCTTAGTTGCATCTAAACTCATCACAGACTGAGAAGCTGGTTCAGGCTTAAAGCCGTTAGCTGGAGCTCTCCCCGTTGAGCTGGTGGGTCGTGGTGTTCAGGTTGTTTGCTGCTCATCTCTATGTGAAATTGTGGCTAAAGGCTGCTGCCTGATAGCGCTGCGGAAATGGCCGCCACCCATTTGGACAGTGCTATGTGAGCGACCACGAGCATACAAACTGCAGGGAGAAGTTGGCTGGGGTTCCCCTGTTGAGCGGGCAGGTGCTGGTGTTCAGGCCAGTTCATGGCTTCCCTCACTCGTTTGCTTTCTTGGACCTGTCCAAGTAAATTGTAGATAACAGCCAGCACCGTGAGAACGGCTGTCATCCAACTAGACAGAGCTAAATGGATAAATGTCAACATTGGCTACTATAACCTGGTCCAGCTCAGGTGGATTCTGGATAGCACCATATAATTCTCAGAATCCAGACCCGGTGACAACAAGCTAGCGCCTGTTCTTTCAGGGGAGCAGAAAAGCAGCCCCAACCACTGATGTCCCTCAATTTCGACTAGTTTCTCTTTCATCCACTTCCTACAGTGCAAGTAGAAGAGCTGCACAGTTCCACCTGCAATAGTCAGAAGTTGCTCCTCTGTGTGCAAAAACTTCTACTTTAAAATGGTCACAGTGGATAAAGTTACTGACTGGGGTGCACAGCCTGAGAAACTTGACTCTACATGCAAAGGAACTGTGATATGGAAACGGTTCTGAAAGTTGCTGAGAAACGTCTTATGAGAAAGAATTAGAGAAACATAGCTTTATGTGATGTCATTGTACACTGTTTTAATGCTGCGGATAAGCCAGAAAACATGGGACACCATGGGTCCCTTCAAAGCCCAGTGGAAACTTGCAAAAAACATTTAACCACCATTTGACCAAAAGTCAAGAATCTTTTTAAATGACTGTGTCACGCATATTGATTGCAGACCACTTCTATATTTGAAACTCAGCAGCAGGAGTTTGTACTTACAGGAAGTGGTCTCCCTGTGCAGATTAGTCTGTGGTGGTTTTTTGTTTTTTTTAAAACACAAATGTTGTAAAGATAAAAGTTACAAGAGAAGTCGATGAAAGTAAAGAGAATGAGTGTGAGAAAAGTGACGAAAAACAGAGGTGAAAGGAGGTGAAAGGGTGGAGGATAAAAGAAGGGAATAATGGAAAAAGCTGAGCATGAAAGGCAGACAGAAAGAATTACAGAAAGGAGCGGAGGCTAAGGGAAGTAGAAAGAGGAGGATAAAGTCTCGGAAGAAAGGCTACGGCAAATAAGATTAAATGGTACGGTGAAAGATCACTGAGAAGATGGGGCAAAGAAGAAAAAAAGAATAAATCGGTTGCATGACGGGAAGTGAAATTCAGGGAAGTGTCCAACAAAACGAAGATGTGGAAAAACAAACAAAGAGCAGAAGGAAGCAAATGATTAAGAAATTGATTTTAGGGCCCTTGAGGAAATTATCAATGACAAAAGAGCAGGAAAAGGTGACAGAAATTTTTCAAAACGCTGCTTCATCTGTGTGAGGCTCAAGTACTGAAGCAGAAATGCATCTTTTACTGAGATACTAGGAGCTGCAAAGAAACAACATAACATGCAGTCATGACCAAAGTCTGCAGCGATTTCAGAGCCAAATGGAGGTATGACTGGGCTGGTTTGTAATATGACTCACAGACGGCTCTTCCAGCCTCACAATGAACTTACGAAGGGTCTTTGGCTGATATTTGTGCAGTGGTAAATGTGAGGAGTTCAGGAGCCAGTAGAAGGCAGACTATGCAGGCAGCACGCAGCCAGAGCTCCGTGTAGGAGGAAAATGGCCGTAATGGCGGAATTCTGACCTTGCCAGCCTTATAAAGCCTTTGTGTGAATGTGTAGGTTTCTTTTCCTTTCATACTCGATATTTGTTTGTGATTGCAGGACTGCTGTCAGTTATGTTCCAAAAATAACCCTGAAGCTTTCTAAGGTGATGTACAACACATAGGTTATAAATGAAGCGTGTCTCTCCAACATTAGATTTGGTGGTAGTGCTCGCTAGTCTCATCTAAACTTCACCCAGGTTTCAATTTCTTTGGACCAACTGAAGACAACCTTCCTCTATGTATTACAAATGAAGGCAGTAAAATGGAATAGTCCCTACCTTTCAGGAGAAAATGGATTAGAGTATGGTATATGTTAATGCTATAAACTGTCCCAGGCAACAGCATATTTAGAACAGGACATGCAGATTGAAATGTGCCTGTTGTTTTATATATAAATTATGAAAACAGTATATCATTTCCTATGTGGCATCTTATTAATGGATGCCCAGTTTCCTTCATCATCTCCTACCTGAGCATAAAGTGTATGTCCATTTTATTTCCCCAGCATATAAAAATGACTCCAGAAAAAGATCCCGTGGTTAGTTTGTCTTTATCTTTGACTGTAATGGTTTGTTTTCGCCTTCCTGTTTTCACTGGAGTTGTTTGTATTTACTTTTTCTCTCTGCCCATTTCTGTCTATCATCAAGATCATATAAAACTACCAGGCAATTTTATTTTTCTGTCTTTTCACTAAAGTACAAAGAGGAACCCATAAAACATGGTGGATCCTCCTCAGCTGCTTTGAAGTTTTAAGACGGAATCTGGCCTTGGTGGCTGACTGCTGCCTTCTGTCACAAGAACAGGGGAAGAATTGTATTTATTGTTCTAATTTTTTGTAAGTTGCATTTTCGTCAGCATTCTTGGAGAAACGCTGGTAAGATATACCTGAGAGCCCAGAGGTCTGCCTACTGGCCCATAGCAGCAGCAGAACTCAGCGGTTAGAGTGGTCTCCTCACGCTAGGAATGAATAACGTGTTGTGTGCAAGCGGTACTTCTGTGCATGGATGTGTGAGCTCTTGTTCCCTTGATAAACATAAAAAACTTCACACTCACAGAAATGCAGAAAAAGGCTACTGTGGAGCCTCTGCTGTCTCCTTTTTCTCTTCTCCTCAACTTTTATTCTTTTTGTCCCATCTTTCATTTGTTCCCTGTGGAGCTCTCTTTCTCTTTTGCGCTTTCTTTTGTCGACTCTCTGTTGATGTCCCTCATCTTTCTCCTCAGTTTATCTCCCTCTGTGAGTTTCTCCCTGTCTTGGTGACAGGGTTCAGTAGAGCGTGTCGTCACCGGCCACAGTAACACTCCAGTAATCCAGGAAATGCGCACATGCACACATTGTAAGGGTGTGACTATCACTTTCACCTCCTTGACATTGGCTCTGCCTGTGCATGTGCGTGCATGTGTGCGTGCATGTGCATGTGTGTGTGTGCTGTATCATCTGTAGTTTTTAGGAGGCAGCTCATTTAAGATAGTGATTTTATCATTATGTAAATTAGATCAGGAGAGCAGCCTTCTCTGTTGTGATTGGCTGCTGTTCCAGCATTCTTGCACGAGTGTCTTTGTGTTTATGTGAGTGTGTATTCCAAAAGAGCCAATCAGCAGTAATTGTTTCCTGTGTGTCTGTCTCTCATCTTTTCCACTGAGAGGTGACGTCAAAGTGTCGGTTAATGTGATGCATCCTCTATAACATCCCTCCAACTCACAGTGTGTGTGTGTGTGTGTATTTGTGTGTGACCCTTCCCCTAAAATATAAAAGTAAATTGTCAGTCAGCTACAGACACACTTCCACTCCTCCTCCTCTTTTTGCAAACCCAAACTCTCCTAAACATTTAAATCTGCTGCAGGCAAATGAGCGTTTTTCTAACTGGGATCTTTATCTACTTATTATCGTTTTCACCATCATTATGGTTTTCATTAGTCCATCATTTTAAAAATAAATGATTTTACACATCATCACCCGTCTGAGAACACCAGCTTCCCTCAAACTACTTATAAGTTAAAAATACGCAAAAGCAGAAGAAGAGTCGCAGTGTAACTGCAGCATAGTTTAAACACGTCTGCTGCTTGTTGAGCCCTCATTCCGGTCCTCTCCACCTCCAGCCAGTCCAGGTAGGCGGCTGGCTTTCCTGGTCCTGGTCCTGATGGAGGGTTTCTTTCATGGTCCTGGTTCTGATGGAGGTTTTCATTCCTGGTTCTGAAAGAGGTTTTCCTTCCTGGTCCTGATAGAGGGTTTCCTTAGCTAGGTCATTACTTTTATGAATTGGTTTATATATACACTGTTATTATAAACTGGACGACGTGCATCCTATATTTTTATATAACTCATCCGATGGGACTAATGAAATTAAAACTGAACTGGACTGTGTCTAAGAAAGTGCCCTGAAATTAATTTGTCGTGACTTTGTCTGGGCTTTGTTGGGACTTTGCCGTGACTTTGTTGTTACTTTGGACTTTGTCGGGACTTTGTTGTAACTTTGGACTTTGTCGTGACTTTGTCTGGACTTTGTCGTGACTTTGGACTTGGTCGGGACATTGTTGTGACTTTGGATTTTGTCGTGACTTTTGGCTTTGTTGGGACTTTGTTGTGACTTTGTTGTGACTTTGTTGTGACTTTGTCTGGGCTTTGTCGTGACTTTGTCGGGATTTTGGACTTGGTCGGGACATTGTTGTGACTTTGGATTTTGTCGTGACTTTGTCTGGACTTTGTCGTGACTTTGGACTTGGTCGGGACATTGTCGTGACTTTGTCTGGACTTTGTTGTGACTTTGGACTTTGTTGTGACTTTGTCTGGGCTTTGTTGTGACTTTGTCGGGATTTCGTTGTGACGAATGAAGATCCCTTTAACAAAATTGAAAAATAATTTTTATTTTTATTCCTGACTTACTGTATTCCTTCTGTTGATTTTGTTTTCAGGGTGAAAATGAACTTCAGGCAAACTGTGTGTTGAATGCATTTGGTAGTAAGATGATCATGTTATCAATTATAAAACAATCAGAGTAATAATTAGTATAGTAGTTCAAACACGTAAATTAGGAAAATAAGCTTAATAAAGCAGACATCAACAACAACAGACATTTTCAGATATCAAAGCATGTCCACAGTGCCTCTGTTTTTTTTTTTCTGTCTTCATTAACAATCATCTGAAGGAACGCTCGGCTCAGCATGTGCATGTATGTGGGGATGAATGAGAGTCCACATCTCAGCTGCATCAATGAGATATTCAGTAAGGACAGACCATGAAATATCATTTATCCAGAAGTATTGTTGATATTTGTATGTCCACAACTCATCCAAGACACTGGCAATGCCAACAGAAAGCTTTAATGACACAGAGGACAGATTAACACACAATGCTACAATGGTATTACTGTAAATGCCAAACTCAGCTGTTATATGGATCTGAAAACTGAGAATCCCCTCACTGCCAACTTTAGAATTATTCTATTGTAATAAACAACTGGCATTGTACTAACATAAATATGTGCGGATAATGTACTAAATCAGAAACTTTTTCTTTTATCCATAATTGTCCTTTGGTTATAATGAAACAGAGTGACTCCAGAGTGGTGGAATACTAAAGAATTATCTCCTGAATGGATTGTAATCTTGACATTTTGCCACGTGCAAAGCACCAAACCAGACGAGTTTGGGTAAAGAAAGATTATACTGCCGAGAGAGTCATGCTTTTCCAGTTTCTGTTTACACACCAGTTCACTTTTTCTCTCTCTTTCTCATCTCTTTCTTCATCACAAACTCACCACTGAACCCATTATTACTTATTTCTAGGGCTGCCACAAACCACCATTTTAATAATAAACTAGTCACCAATTATTTTTGCAATTTGTCAACTAATCAGATCAGATGTAAATTGTAGCTTAGAGCACCCGCATGCAGCTGCTCTCATATAACCAACATTAGCTTCTAGCTTAAAGTGTTATCTCAAAGTGTTATGTGCTATCTAATAATTAAAAGAATTAAAATGATAGCTCACTTTTAATTTTAAAATTTTAAAAGTTGTTCTGGTAGGTAGTTATCATGCTATTCTGGGTTGAACAGCTTGATCATCTTTTTGATTGCCAACCACGGACAGAGGTCTCATGTCCGTCACCAACATATGGAAGATAGCTTCATTTATGACATTTTCGCCAAAGTGTACATGTTGTTGGCTTGGTAACAAAGTCGTCAATTGAAGAGGATTGCTTTTTTTTAATGAAAACTGTAACGTAGTGTTATAAAACAAAACATAAGTGTTATTACATTTCCTAATGAAACATGTAACTGTTGTTATAACGTTACAGCAAACACATGACTTGTGTGCTGTACGGAAATCACCATCACTACTGTTAACGTTACAGCTATCAATACAAGTAAGTAGCTCACTGTTGACATTAATGTTAGCAGCTAACTAGCCAATTAGCTTACAGAGATGACTGTCTCTCTTCGTCAGAAACTGAATCAGCCACAAGGTGCTTCCTTTCAATATGCTCGTCCATCGCCGTCGTACTGCTGTGGGAGGCAGGTTCTACCTTGCAGGCTTAGCATTGCACATGCTTCTCTTCAATTTTTCATAAAAACTCTCGCACTCCGATACCGATTCGCCATGATACTGTTGTTTGGGCATAACTTTTCCAGTGACGTCGCAGCTGACCGTGATTGCCACATCTGCACATGTGCGTCAAGGACAGAAAGGCAGACAAGGCAGCGGAAGGTACAGCGGCAGTTTGAGAGAAAAAATAAAGCTTCAAAAAATGAACAATAACGTCATTATAGTCATGACTAATCGACTAATCTTGGCAGGCCTACTTCCCCTGTGCATTTCATTTGTCCAGCCTCTCTCCCATACTTCAGCGTCCTCTTTGTCCCCCTCCGTCTCCCCGTTTTTCAATGGCCAGCACACTTCATGTATCATTCATGTAAGAGTTATTGTGGGGCAATGGTTTGGCTATTTTTTTAATCATCTTTTTAGGATGTATCCTGAAACTTTTCTTATATTAGTGGGGTAGGATCCACTTCCTGATGACTGTGAACATTATAAAGCAGTTAAAGCTTAACTTTAATTAAAAAAAAAAAATGAATTAAAAAAAAGTATTCAGATTCCAACAATTGAAACATCCATTAATCAGCTAAATTATTTTTTTTCCTCATTGCATTATGGTTCATAAACTACTCTGTACTAATAATAATTCTAGAAAATACAAGCATATCATGGAAGACGCTTTACATTTTTCTGTAATCTGTAAAATTAAAAGACATCTGTGAGAATTCCTGAGCTTTCAAGTTATTGAAGGAATGGGGAACGGGGAAGGAAACGACTCTGGGGTCTTTAAATGCATGCAATAACCTTCTTTGTGTACTATATATAACTGGTAAACTAATGGCCAACCATACTGTGGCCAAGCAGTGATATAGAATATTAGCTGGTAATTAACACAACTCATGTTAAAATAAGCAAGTCATTTTCAACATGCATTAAATTCAGGGTTCAAGTTCAGGCTGCATTCATTGTTTTCTGAGCACCCACACAGCCTTCCAGACTAAGTGGGTCACGGCCATGCATGCATTTTGCAAGAAGTTTAAGTGTTTTAGAAATGTCTCAAAAGTGCCATCACAGCTTGCCATTGTCATTGTTCCTATTCAGCTTGCATTCAATAATATTTTCTGTCATTTAGACAGGCCCTTCAGCTTTTTTTCCCCAGCATCTGATGATGGAACATGCTCACTCCAGTCACTTAATTAACATACAATGAAATCATTATGTCTCCACCCCGACACAGACTGAGCTGGCACTGGAAAAAAATTCACATTCCAAAACATTTACGAGCCTCTGCATCAAGGTTGCAATAATAATGTAGTGCTATGTTGCCATCCTGTGGAGTTCAGAGGCGGAAGAAAAACACATACTGCATGCATTAGTGCTGCATGACAACTTGGAGTTTGCGGAGTGATCTCAGGGTCATGTAGGTATAAAAGGCAATACACGAGTCTTTGCATTTAACCAGGTTCAAACAAGGCTGTGTGCAGTGTGGATACAAAATACCCTTTTACTAGTTCCATCTGATTCGCTTCATTTAGGTCTTTTATTCATTCATTCTCTACACTGCTTAGTCCAATGCAGTGGAGCCTTTTAGCATGCCAGATTCAATTAAAAAAAATAAATAAATAGATGAATGAATGAATGAATGAATGAATGAATGAATGAATGAATGAATGAATGAATGAATGAATGAATGAAT
>JBAMHW010000004.1:3989450-4001100 GCA_037177495.1 Rhadinocentrus ornatus
ATAATAATAATAAGAATAATAATAATAATAATTATTATTATTATTATTATTACAATAATAATAATAATAATAAAAAAAAGACCACAAAAACAACGATTCAATGAAATCATCCCCTGCATAAAGATGCTGTTACACGGGGAAGGAAAGATATTTTTAGGCCGCTGGTTTAAAGTCTTCTGTGGCCTGAAGGAAGCAGTATCCTGTAACTTCCCAGTCACTGCCTCCACATTAGCACCAACCATTAGCTCACCATGTTTTTAAATCATGTACTATCATTCTAACCCAGTCCAGAGTGTCTTGACTATATGTCCTCGATCAAGATACTGAACCCAACATGATCAACACTGCATTTTTCTGTGTATGAACATGTACATGGCATGGTAATAGAACCTGCTGTATCAGTGTGCAGATAAATGTGGCTTGTATTGCAGGCAGCGCGGGTAAAACTAGAAAAACGCTATTCAAACAATTTATTTTAGCATTCAGTAAGTTTTATCATCTATACTGGTAGTAGTGTCTTTATTGTTCAGTAGTAGTAGTAGAATACGACAGTACATATGACTTAATAGAATAAATGATGAGCTATCATTGAAAATTAATGTGGGAAAAGTAAAGAAATCTCATCTAAATGTGTATGAAAAGCCTCATCCTTGCTCTTATAGCAAAACTCGGCTGAAATATGAGTAATCCTGCTGAAGGCTCTAATTGCCGATCATTATAGCACATATGGGGGGGCTTTCAGTTTATTAGCATGTCTCTTTGCTTATTTGGTCCTATGCTTATGCCTCTTACTCTGCATACTGATTTTCACATTATTTACCTGTGTATGAGAGCCTACAGTGTAAACCATGTGCATGTCTGCAGCAGTGTGAGAGGAGGATGTTATTGCTGCTATAAATCAAGCCCTTTAATTGGTTAGGAGCCCCAGCAGGAGGTCACTCCTCTGGCTGCTGCTAATTGGCCACCAGCCGTGAAGCGCGACATGGCATTAGTCCGAATCAGGACAGTCAAGGCTAAACCGTCAACAAGTGGATGTATTGCATGTTACAAAAGACCATTTTCTCACTTTATTTTATTAATGAGAGTTGCAGATGCTTGTTTCACCTGTGCAAGAGAGGGAACAGTCATGTTTGTGCTTGTTACGACGTATTCCAGCGATGGGATCATACCAGCCACGCAATTATGCTGTTCTCAACTTAGGTTGTTATGAGATGTAATATGTAGGATTTCGCTGGGTGTCAAAGTCGGTGTGATCGTATCACAGCATGGTCTTTAGTTAGATGTGCAACATGTGAATATTGCACCAGTGGCTTGGACCACACCAACTGTTTCATTGCAATAAAATTCCTTTGGAAGCTGTTGTAAAACAAAACAGCATGGGAAAAGTGTCAGATGTGTACACCGCTGGTCTCAGCTGCGTGGGGTCATCACGTGGAAAAAGGGAGGGATATTCAGCTTGTTGTATGGTGTCAGAATGAACCTAAACTTTTACAGATTAACTTCATTTAAAGCTTTGAATGCACATGTACAATTAGTCAATGTTTAAGTATTTTTTGCAGAACATGTTGTTCATTAACCACAAAAAACCCATGAACGGAGTGCTAAATGTTCTATGTTCTAAATCAGTCCTCTTCACGTTCAGACGTCATCAGACCAAGACCACACCCAAGAGGACGACATTGATATTTTATGTTGTTAGGTTTTGTTTCAATAAATTGTTTGAGATGAAGGAAAAACTTTTGCATGATTCTGCTGATATATCAGTGGAGCATCAACTTTTTACATTCTCTGTAAAGTTCACCTGCAGGTTAAATAACCCAAACTTTTTTCAACAGGAAGAGTGAGCTGTTACACCAGCAGTGGTTTAATTCCACGTATGATCACATATTGGGAGGAATAAATAACAGCATTGAACACAACTTCGTCCTCCGTGGTTTTAACTATCATAATGAGTTTTCTCCCCAACATTTGAGCCGAACAAGAGAAAAGTGTTTGAGCTGCAGCTTTTTGCAGTCCGTCTGACCACACAGCAATATTTTCGTTTCTTTCCACCTGCCTCTGTTGGGAGGCTAAACATGGTCTTTGTTTTGTTGTGTGTAGAGAGGCAGTTTTTCTTAGAATAAGCAGAAGTGACATTATTTTTCCTCAAGCTGATGATGGTGACACCATGAGTGAAAGTAAACCCTCACCTGGTTATCAGTTTGCATGCTGACGCTGCTAAGCAGAAACAGCCATCATGAAGGAGCTGCGACTTGTCCAGGGTGTCACTCACCTCTTCTCCAATGAAAGAGAATATTCAACTTTTTTTAGTTATAAGTTTTATAATTTCTTGACTGTTGATGTTTTGATGTGTGTTTTGGTGCAGAGGTGCCCAACCCTGGTATCCTGCAGGTCTTAGCTGTCTCCCTGCTGCAACACACCTGATACAAATTAATGGCTCATTAGCAGACTTGTGCAGAGCTTGCCAGGGAGCTGTGGAAATTTAAATCAGGTGTATTGAGCAGGGAGACATCTAAGACCTGCTGGATAGTGGGCCTTGAGGACCAGGGTTGGGGACCTCTGTTATAGTGTATTTATACATGTTATACGTAAGAGAGAAAAATGCCAGGTTCATTGGAGCAGGTATCTATAAATCTCACTTTCGGCCACTCTCCCTAGCTTCACCCAGTATGATGCCACACATGCAACAATAAAAGCCTGGACTTGCTGTTTGCTAACAGAAAGCAGACCTACAGCTCATCACCCCTCCCCCGCTTGGCCACTCAGATCACAACCTAGTCATTGGCCACGTTTACATGAGTTTTAGGGGCCATCCCCACGACGCCGAATTGCAGTAAAACCGTGAAATTATTTTAGCCATCCACCTTTTCATTTCCACGAAACCAGGGATCAGCCTCCATGAAATCGATCACGTCTAAAACCAGGTACCAAGGTGGATAGGTTCGAAACCTCGACCGTCTGTGGTACTGTGAGGACAGCGTAACCACACAACTGGAGGATATGATGTCAATGTGACAAACACGTGCTGATTCCCCGTCCTCAAGTTTTTTTGGCTTTGTAGTCCAGCGTTACTTGAAGAAGAAGCTTGACTTTTGCCTCACAATGAATCCTCAGCCATCTTCTCTTCTCTTCTTCCAGTGTAAGCTTCCTGCAACACGCAGGGAGCCTCGATCTGTGCATGCGTTGTTTTGCTCTAGCTTTGGAGTGTTACTCTTTAGCACCCCCCACAGCCTTGTAGTATGTACTACAGCAGTGTCCTGGGGATGTTGAAGCCATTCTCCTAGTTTTTGCCACCGTTTTCACACCTGAACCGGCTTTGGTGCCGTGTGGACATAGCCTTAATTCCACTTTAATACAGAATAAAACTTATATCTCATTCCCTTGTCCTATCACCATGATGGTATGGTACTCTACCTCCCTTCTCCTCCTTAGCTGATTAGGGAAGCAGGATACTGATAAAAAAAGAAGGCAATGCATTACTAAAAGAAGCAGGAACTGGAGTTTGTATTTTTTCAGGTGACTTAAATACGTCACGTTCAGCCCCGTCAAATCAAAACCCTTCCCAACCCCCAGATCTAAAGCAGAATTAAATAAAGGAGATTAAACATGTTTGCCATGTAAACCTTAATTCAGAATGATTATTTTCATGTAAACGTGAAGTACACTTTGATTCTGAATTATTTAATTCTGAATGAATAATTCCAAATTAAATATACCATGTAACCGTCCCACCTAAACCCCCATAGTGAAGAGGAAACCCCCCCACAAAGAAGGTGATACAGCACATGTCTGAGGAATGCAGTGAGGCCCTAAGAGACTGTACAGACTAGCAGTAACTCTGTAGGCCTCATGGTGAGGACACCTAGCATGTTGATTGCCACACAAGAGAAAGGTGCAGTGGCCAAGCGACTAAATCACGGACTGTATTCATTTCTGAATGGAGAACACTGCCAACCTAACAATCTCTATCAATAATGACTCCAGTGATGAAGGCCATGCTGAACGAGAGGGCTTTCAAATTTGGAGACAAAGCGATGTTGAGGAGAAAAAAAAGAAGCTTAAATATAGGATCCAGGGAGGCAAAGAGAGCTTCAGGGGGAAGATGAAAAAACAACTTCAGTAGAACAAAGTCAGAGAAGTCTGGAGAAAATGAAAAAATCTTGTCACTTCGAGGACAATAAAGGAGCCACAGTTTCTGCTGCCCAGGGGTGGGCCAATGAGTTAAATCTGTTTTTCAATAGATTTGACTCTGGGCCATTAACCACCTCCCCCACCCTCCAGCTTCTATCAACCCCCCTCCATATGCTACACCCCCTCCTGGTGCCGTGTTATGGGCATATCTTCAACCTGAGCCTGAGTATTGAGAGGGTTCTTCAACTGTGGAAGAAGACTTGCATGGTTCTAGTGCCAAAGATTGCACCCCCAGGGAGCCCAACCACTACAGAACTTCTCACTTGATGAAGACCTTTGAGATGCACCACCTTCGCCCACTGGTGAGCTTAGTGCTCAGTGACTGCATGGACCATCGACTACCTTATCAACAGACCACAGTATGTGAGGCTCCTTGACTGTGTCTGGTGTGCACTGGGGCACTGCAGGGCACAGTTCTCTCACCCTTCCTGTTCTGCCTGTACACTAAAGACTTCAGGCACAACTCGAACCATTGCCACCTACAAAGGTTGATACAGCCATTATAGGATGTGTCTGACAGGAATGACCAGGAATACAGAGGGGTGATTAGTGACTTTGTTGACTGGTGTGAGACTAATGCTCTACAAATCTTTGTCCAGAAAGACAAAGGAGATGGTCATAGACTTGGAGGAAGTCACCCCCTACCACACCGTTGGTATCCAGGGACAAAGACATTGAGACAGTGGACGCTTACAAGTACCTGGGTGTTCACCTCAACAATAAACTGGACTGGACCACAAACACAGACATCCTGTATAAGAAGGGCCAGAGTTGGCTCCATCTACTGAAGAGGTCCTTCAAAGTCTGCAGGACTCTGTTAAAGACATTTCATGACTCTGTTGTAGCATCCGGCCTCTTCTATGCAATGGTCTGCTGGGGGAGCGGTTTCACCCACAGGGACAGGAACAGGATTGACAAACTGGTACGGAGGTCCAGCTCTGTGGGTCTGGTGGGTGAAAGGATGATGTTGACATCCATCATGGACATCCCATCAACCTCTGCATGAGGCCGTGGGTACGCAAAGCAGCTCCTTCAGTCAGAGACTACAACATCCTCAGTGCAGGATGGAGCGTTTTCCTTGATCCTTCATCTCGACACCAGTCAGACTCTAGAGCGCATCGTGATGTTATGAGTCACCCAGACACTTTACCTCCACTGTCACCGCTTCACACAAAGTGCACCCCGTATGTGTGTATATATATGTATATGTATACATGTATATATGTATGAATATATATGTATATGTATACATATGCATTTAAATATACACATATGTGTATATGTAGATATATATATGTATGTCCATTCATAAACGGATATTACCTATTTGCATATTTCCACAACCCTTCCTCCATAATGCAACACTGTGTATGCTTTTACATAGAACATCAGCTACTGTTGTATATAGATTTTAATTTTATTGTATTTAATATTCATATTTCATATTTTATTAATTTGCTTTTCTTACTTTTTATTTAACTTGTATTTTGTTTCTTTTTCTTTCCTTTTTTTTTTACCATTTTCCATGTCATGATGGTAAAAGTGGTAAAACATTGAGCGTCTTGATGAAGCAGCCATGACAACAAAACAATGAATCTTAACTTTTGTCTTCATTTCTAGGAGAAGCTTGGTTTAAAGCGCAGAGTGCATAAAGTGGTATGTACCCACTGATCCAATTACTTATTTACTGCAGTCTAATCAGTTAACAAAAGGCCATTCTCACCTTCCCACAGAGAGGCAAATAAAACGTAATCATTTTCTTTGCCTTCATTAAGCATTGACGAATGTTTAAATTGTCGTGCGTCCAGTGTGTTTCATTCGCATCTGTATGATTTACCTCTGTGTGTGTGCGTGTGTTATGTGAGGTATTTAAACCTACTTGTCTGTCAAATATTGACATTATTATATCTATGTACAACACTTCTTTTGGTTAAGTTTCAATAATAGGAATTTTGTTTTTGTTGCAGATGTGAAATTAAGATGAGGTTTGGTTTTGTGATTAATTTTAGGGTTGGGTTGGGCAAAAAGAGGATAATTCACATTAAGATTCTCCCAGAAAGTTAATGTCAATCCTCTCAAGATAATAATACATAACTGAGTGTGTGTGTGTGTGTGTGTGTGTGTGTGTATGTGAGAGAGAGTGTGTGTGCTATGTCTCAAATCAATTAGAGGAATAATGATTTAATCAATGTGCTCCCCTAACAGAAACCACATTGATTACATTGATTACTATTTATGGTACTGCAGTGTGTGTGTTTGTGTGTGTGTGTTTGTGTGTGTAGTCTGTGCTGGGTACATGAAGTTAGCATCCCTAGTTTAGGTGGAGAGGGATTTTCGGTGTTTACTGTCTGGGTTGAATGATCTGCTTACATGCTGCATCACGCTAGTACCAGGCTTGATGCTTCCATGGAGAAAAACCAGAGAAAACAACAGGAAGCAAAGAAATGTCTTGTGTTTGAGTCCATTTATATGGGATCGGATTTGTGCCAGAAGGGTCGAGAAAGACTCAGAATATTGAGAGAAAGAAAGGTTAAAAACGCTGTTTCAAAAGTTAAACTTACTATCTGCAATCAAGTGCTTAGAGCAGTGGTTCCCTAACTTTTTTGCAGGGCCCACTTTTCATTGACAACAATAATGTCACACACATGTTTTGCTAGCAGTGTAAAAGGTTTATGTGTCTCGGGGGGGAGGGTCTTGTCTCATTTCCCAATGGACAGTGATTTTTTTTGATTGACAGTTCAGCGACTAGGAACTTACGTAGTGTTAGCTAGCAAACTCTACAAGGCTAGTGGCTACATCAAGACCTCTTGACTCGTTAACTATGTTGGATTCCTATCAGATACTTTGAGCTTAAATATAAAACTACATTTTACTATATTAAGCTACCTGATGACATTAGCTAACTTTCTATCCATATCTATAGCTTAAGTAGCCATACTGGTAGTCTACAGGGAGTGTTTTGGGTTATGCCCACTGTGTTTGGCCAGTAGGTGGCGCACATAAACTGTGAGTTACTGGTTTGCTGCACTGACTCTTACATAAACTGAGAGCTGTTAGATGAGTAGATATTGCTACCTGATTTATCTTACCCAAGATAGTGGCACCCAAGGACCCAAGTATTTCTTCTTCATGTCAAAGCTGAGTCAGAAAGCAGCAGATGCAAATAAAGGTAACATGATGTAACATTAGGCGCCAGCTCAGGCTCCTTCCCCGCCGGAGAGGTGAAGTTCAACGTCCCTAGAGCTAGCTTCTTCCAAGCAGTGATTAAAGCAATAAAATCCATGATTTGCTGTTTACTTTTACTTTTTAAATTAGTTGTAATAATCACTTCATCAATTCTAGAATCTAAATTCTTTTTTAATAAGGTGTCGTTCTTTTGTGCTAACCCTTCCCTAGTATGTGCCCCTGCCTGCCCCCTCCCTCCATGACATGCCACTGCCACTCAGCCTTACAGTGGTGACATCATGTTTCTTAGATTGTCTCTAATTCTTTTTTTAAAACTTCTCTTTTTGCTTCTCTCATTTCTGTCTTTTTTTTTTCTTTTTTTTTCTGGTCTTTATTCTGTCCGCTCTGGTCAGGTCCAGCAAGATTACTCAAATTCCATAATACTAAATAGATAAGTTAAAACAATATATTTAAACAAAAGATTAAGAAGAGGAGTCTTATACCTAAAAAGCTTCTCTTAACAGAGCAAATTTGTTCCGCATAACAGAGCAGCCAGACCATCATTCTGTTTGCTACAATGCTGGACAGGATAAGTTAAAAAAAGAAAGAAAAAATAAAGAACTCCATCAGATTAGTTGGAAGCTCGGTTCATAATGAAAAGCTGGTTAACACACGGTCATGTTGGACCCATTCTCTCGCTCTTTAAAGGAAAATGAAAGAGTTGTGAACAGCTCTGAAGTAATCCAAGGACAAGACTGATACATATGAGACAGACATGATAGCTGCAGACAAAATTACATTTATTTTCTTTTGTTTCAAAGAAACTTCAACAAAGTGACTGAATCTGTCCGTGCCTTTGCAGACTGACTCCTGGTTGTCACAGACGTTACAGTTTAGAGAATAGACCTTAATAAGCAATGACCTTTGTTAAACCTGTAGAACAAACCTTTTGCTTTGTTGTTTTACAAGCTGGACAACTTCTTTAAAACCAATCTCAAGTTTCTCTTTGACTGAACTTTGCAATCTAATGTAGTCTTTGCTGCACATACCAACGCATCAGAAAGTCGACCCCCACTCTGCATCCATTGCTTTCATGACCTCCAACTATTGTAGCTTTGTGTTTACTGTACATTACCGAAGCTGTGATTGTTCTGTTATCCAATCAGGTTGGATAGTGAGAGAAATTATGAAACACATTGATCCAAGAGAGACAGATAGTCTTTTTCCATCTTATTAATTATTCCCGGTCAAACATCTTGTCTGTCAGAAATATTGATGTAATGCGTGACTTTGGAGAAAATCACCTAATTTAATATTTCTCTATACAAATGCATAGTTTATTCCCTTCTAGTACAACATTGACAAAAGATGATGAATCAACAACAGACATTGCAACAAACTAAAACTAATAAAAAAACAAGACATATCCTGCTCTGGTCTTGAGCAGTACAGTGGTGGGAAATGAAGAGAGACAACTTAAAACAGGGGTGGGCAATTCTTTTTTACAAGGGGCCACATGAGAAACCTGAATTGTGTCTGAGGGCCAAACCGACAACTTGAGCAGAATTCTGCTTAATTTTCTTCCATTGTCAAATCCACTAAATGATATAATATGAATAGCTGGTACTGGTAATCAGAAGAATAAAAGTATTCTGTAAATATTTATATTAGACTATGTTAACGTGTTGTGCATAGGTCAATAAAAAAAAAAACCATTGAATCTGTGCAATTTAATTTTAACTTGTTAATCTTCACAGACAGTGAAAAACAACAAACAATTTAACAAATAGAAATGCGACAATACAACGACTTGTAATGTTTTCCTCCTCATTTTGCCTTTTCAGTGAGAAAAATCCAGTCTGTTCTGCTCCAAGTTTCCAGCGATGTCCTCAACCCACCTCGTCACATTGGGTTGGGAGAGTGAGACGTTCTCAAACGCGTCCTGTTTATTCTTTTTCTCCGGGCATATCAGTTCAACAGAGTCCAATATACTCCGTCAGAAAATGCTCCACTTTTTCTGGCGATTTTCAAATTGTAATCTTTTAACACAGGACCTGTGTACCACAAATCAAGCACACAACTTTACCTTTAATTTCTGTGAAGAAGTCCTTGTCAGTCCATGTCTTTTTAAAAACATGATATTCATTATCAACTTTTCTTTTCTTAGCGCGAGTTGACATCTTCAGGGTAGCCTGGCTAGCATCACTTGTCGCTGTTCATCTTCACTCAAAGCTCGCATCACGCACATCAATACGGAAGTAGCGAAACGCTTTTCAAAATAAAAGGAGCACAGTTGTATTGCACGCACAGCATGTACATTTTTATAATCTATGTTGTAATTTATGATTGGCCTTTACGCGGGCCGGACAGGGACACACAAAGGGCCGGATGTGGCCCGCAGGCCATAATATGCCCAGGTCTGACTTAAAAGGACTCAGTTAAGGCTAGAATTTTAAGCTCCTTGGTGAGCAGGGCTGGACCGGGACAAGAAATCAGCCCAGGCATTTTGAGCCGAGACTGGTCCACCAGGTATTGATGGAAAGACGAAGCCTATGAATGAAAACAAACTTTCTTGTGACAGTGCTTATACACTGTCTCGTTGGTCTATATATACTTGTCTAAAAAAACTTAAACCTAAAACATCCTTCCAGGCCCGTTATTCTATGCAGTACGTAGCGGAAACCTAAGGCTGCTTGGTCTAGTTAAACTTCTGAACAACGTACAACGTATGATGGATCCTGAAATTAGGACAGAGAAGAATAGAGGTGAGGTATGATTTTTTATGAATATTATGTATGTATGTAATCTTTTATTAGTCCCACAGTGGGGAAATTGTTTCTCTGCATTTTGAGCCATCCTAGTTGCTAGGAGCAGTGGGCTGCCAGATTCCGGCGCCCGGGAGACAATCAGGATTAAAGGCCTTGCTCAGGGACCCACAGTGGTTTTTATCTTAGTTGCCATGCCAAGAACTTGAATCCAGGTTCTCCTGACCCAAGCCCACCTCTGTAACCCCTAGGCTACGACTCCTCCAAAATGAATAAATGACAGATTTGGTGATAATTTAATACACTATTTATTCACCACATAATTTTAAATTCATTCATTAATCACATGAATAAAGAGCACAGCAGCACAGAACATTCCATCCAACATGGAACCCTTTAAAAAGTGAAAGCAGATATAACACTTGATGGACCTACTCAGATGATGGTCCTGGTATCTTTGCTTTAGAAAAACAGCTGAATCATGTATTCTATCCAGTACTCAGAGGAAATCATGGCAGGCTTCCAAATAGTATCTATAAGAGACAGTGAGAGGTGAAGGCTGGAAGAAAACAGCTGTTTGTTGCTAGAATCACCAGGATTTTCTGTTTCTCCTGCAGTCCTCCTCCCTCTACCATGACCCTATCGTGACCCTCTACCACACTTATCACCTTCAAATCAGACACTCAACCACAGATTTTGACTCTGCACCTCACAGATAAGCTCACTGTTGACTTTATCTTCAGTTTAGATCTGTAGTGATAAATATATCTTGGTGATAAATTTTGTCCACAATAGATGCATTTAACACAACAGCGGCCAAGATGGTTTTACATAGCCTGGTCAATAAAATCACAAAGCCTTGTTGGTCCCTGACGTTTTCTAAAACTGCATGAATTTTCATTAAAACAAGTTTTAATATTTAGTAGCCTATGTAAATAACAGAGGAAATATGATATTTTCTACAGTATTTCGGCCACAGGTGGTTATTTGGACTGCACAGGATTTTGCAATGTTCTATTTTTAGACTCTCGTCATTGTGGATCAGATCATGTGGAGGTTTTCTGTAAAGGCTGGTATGAAGAGGTGGATCTGTGCTGGAATTTACAATATTCTGGACCTTGCAGGAATAAATGTCGACATCAAGAAATGCACTGAAATGTGTTCAGCCTTACTTTCATAGCTCTGGGAGTTCTAGTGTTATATATACATCACATTTACATTTATTCCACCCATTGTCTTATGCATTAAGACTTCATAAACAGGTAGGAGCGGGGAGGGTGAGGTTAATTGGGACCTCTCGCACCCCTGTTCCCCCTGGGTGGTGGTGGGAGGAGGTTGCCCTGAGGGCCAGGACCGGGCTTGGCTGCGTTGATGGGCTTCTGGCTCAGGGGGGTGCCCGGTCTGCCGCATCTGGGTGTGGTGGAGTGGTGGCTGAAGGGGTTGGGGTAGGCTGGGCTTGGGGCTCACTGTCCTCTGGTCCACCTGGGGCATCCCCCATGGGGCATGGTGGGAGGGTCGTGTGTGGTGTG
>JBAMHW010000004.1:4001200-4019996 GCA_037177495.1 Rhadinocentrus ornatus
ACTATCAAGAGGAGTCTTATACTTATAAGCCTCCCCTTGGCAAAGCAAATTTGTTTGGCACAATACAGCAACCAGACAACCATTTTGCTTGCTATGATGCTGGACAAGACAGATTAAAAAATAAATAAAAATAAATAAATAAAAACATTCTCATGTCCTGTGCATGAAATCTGAATTCTGAACTTACCCAGACTATTAGCTGCTTCGAATTATTTTAATTTAGTTCTTAAAATAATTTTTATTGTTGCACATACTTTTAAATTTGTCTTAATATGACTTTGTTTTTATGTTCTATGAAATGCACTATACAAATAAACATGCCTTGCATTGCCACAGTGTGCAAACCCTACCTTAGCTAGCAGACCAGAGTTTGCTTCTTTGGTCCGCACTAGTGTGGGAATGCTCATGGAATTCCAGATGAACCGTGGTATCCATGGAAGCGGACTGGGGTTTGCTTACAGCGGACCAAACTGTGGCATTCCTAACGGTTTAGTTCTATACAAAGAAGGTGGGTATCAGAAAAATCCTCACTACATCTTCCGTCAGCATGTAAACACAGGAGTTAACAGTGCATGCTGTAAAGACGAACACAGAAGAAAAAGATGCGTCTTGGTGCCAGCAAGTGTGAGACAGATGAATTAGAAACAGAACTTATACAGTCCAAGTCAGGCTGCAAATGTCAAGTAGTCTTTCAATATACTCAAGTTTCACATTTCTCTCCTCGTCATTAACTTAAATGCCACAATCTAAAATGTATCTGGGATATTCGTGTCTTTGTGTGCATCCCGTGAGTTCAAAGTCTGACAGTGTCTAGTCCATCACTCTCCCTGATCTTCAAGCACTTCTTCTCTACTAAGTATGCAGACCTGAACTTTTACACCAGGATGGAAACATGCACTTAGTCAAGAAATGCCTTAGAATGGCAAATGCTACTGGAGGAAAGCATATTTCCCATTTTCTCAGTCACTCAATCATTCTTTCTCTCCATCTAATCATCAATCCATCCATCCATCCATTCATCCATCCATCCATCCATCAATCCATCCATTAATTCATTCATTAATCTATCCATCCATTAATCCATCCATCCATCCAGCCATTCTTCCATCCATCCATCCATCCATCAATCCATCCATTAATCTATCCATCCATCCATCGATCCATCCAATTAATCCATCTAATAATTCATCCATTAATCCATCGATCCATCCAATTAATCCATCTATTAATTCATCCATCAATCTATCGATCCATTGATCCATTAATCCATCCATGCATCCAATTAATCCATCTATTAATTCATCCATCGATCCATCCAATTAATCCATCTATTAATTCATCCATTAATCCATCGATCCATCCAATTAATCCATCTAATAATTCATCCATTAATCCATCGATCCATCCAATTAATCCATCTATTAATTCATCCATCAATCTATCGATCCATTGATCCATTAATCCATCCATGCATCCATGCATCCATCCATCTATTAATCCATCCATCCATCCATCAATGCATCCATGCATCCATCCATCTATCCTTCTATCCATCCATCCATCCATCAATGCATCCATGCACCCATCCATCTATCTTTCTATCCATCCATCCATCCATCCATCTGATCGGGGGGTCATAAAAACATTAACTACAATTCACACACGTCTGTGCAAGCCTCCTAATGACCCATCAATAATCTGTTTTAGGTGTATTGCAGCAAGTAAATATTTAAAACCTGCAGGATGGTGGCTCAGCAGGTCCACAGCTAGTGATCCCTGCAC
The DNA here is from genome assembly GCA_037177495.1 of Rhadinocentrus ornatus. NCBI lineage: Eukaryota > Metazoa > Chordata > Actinopteri > Atheriniformes > Melanotaeniidae > Rhadinocentrus > Rhadinocentrus ornatus. Next base: position 4,002,983 of record JBAMHW010000004.1, read on the forward strand.
TAAAAATCTGTTTTTGTTTTTTTAAAGGCACATTTTGTAACATTATCTGTTGTTTACTGGCTAAAATCAATGTCAGCATGTATACATGTATAATCATTGATGTATAATTGACACATTCTCGTAGGTGAAGAATTTTAGATTTGTTTATACATGTGACGGGTTAGCCCGTATACCAGCACCATTTTAATACCAGCTGCTATCTTGAACTACTTAGACTTTATTAGTCCTATCAGGGGCAATTAGTCTGAGCGACATACAACATACAACTATACAGTTTAGTATGAAGGATGTATGATGAATGCAGTGGTGTAGTCTACGTGATACGCAGGTATACGCCGTATACCTGCTAGAAAAGGTCCCAAACTTCCGTATAACCACTAAAAAATGCGCAAAGACACATATCAACACAGTTTTGTGACATAACTTTCACTTTCCCGGTTATATATGAGCCACGAAGCTGGCTGGTTTAGACCATGAGGGATTCCATTAAATGTGACGTTGAGCCTTGCAGCGAATCTGTTGATACAGTGACACAGTCTGATAGGCGGTTATTAACAAGAACCTACCTCGGCAAGTTGGAAATTCTGTTAAATGGTTATTCATAAAAATGCAGGACCATGAATATGCAGCAGCAGCACGGGAGCGTTTTCACCATCACCAAGAAAGCCAAAAAGGGGACTTAAAGGCAGGTGTGGCCAGATGATACAAAAAGGCAGGCTCAACATGGGGCTAGCCTTCCCCAGGTGGAAGGAGCTCCAGAAGAAGAAAGATTGTAAAAGGGATGCTGAAGTAAGTAAGCTAAATAAGCCCAAAGCTATCTTTTTTCATTAGGTTTTGTTAGTGTTGCTTGTTACCATGGTTACCAGGGGCAGCGTAACAGTAGTTTCTGCTAAAACACCAGCCTCGTTGGTACAGAAGTGTATGTTTACATGGTAGCTTTCACAGTCACGGTAAATGCCAGCTTTAAGGTGCAGTAAAGCTGGACTAAAAGCTGGTGGGACGGCTTTATAAGCTGGTCTTACTGGGACAAAAAGCTGGTGAGGTGTTGAGGCCAGTTTCCTTGTCAAGATCTGACCCCTGTGAGAACAATTCTTCCTTCTAAACACAGAGGAACCATATCTGACAGTTTGCAATATTTATTAAATCACTTAAATCAGATGACATGTTTTCATTGGGGTTGTGGAGGCTTTTTGACACACGGTGGCTACCGTAGTTGCAATAGTGAGACGCTGGAATGCACTATACGTTAGAATGCCGTACACGATTCCAACGTTTGATGGAAGCAATACTTACACAATGTCCGTGTAAGACCTTGAAATAAGTGTGAGATGAGTACAAAAATATTAATTTTAAACTTTTCAAAATTAAATGAAAGAAAACTGTTTAAATAAAATAAAAAAAATGTTCAGGAGTCTCAAATTGCAAGTCACTGTAAGTGTGACTCGAGTCAGAGTCCCAGACTCGACTCCCCATCTGTGACAGATGATCACTTTATTCCTAATAATCAGTTGGTTGTTTAATCAAATTAAACCTATTTCCATTTACTGTAGTTCTAGTTAAAGGCTCATTAAAGGCTCATTTACACGTGCCACCATTTTCTAATCTGCCCGTGGACTGACACCTGGATGATGTTAGTGATGTCGTCCAGCTAGCTCAGATCTCCTCTGCTTCATTTCTCGGTGGAAAAAGTTAACTTAAGTACACAGATCTGATTTACTCATTAAGACTCCACTTTTCTCTCTCTCCTCTCCGACGTCATTATCTAGCATTCTTACTAATGGGTTGCAGTTTTCAGCAGGGGTCCATTCAGTTTCATAGCCTTTCTGGTACGCTTCTGGAGCTGGATGGTTCACAGTATCTTATCTGTTCCAGGACTGTGGTCTGAACAGAGATGTTCCTGGGACCTGTTGGACCTACTTTTCCATCCCAGTTTGTGGGTCACGGCCCTGAGAGCTGCTCCTACCACTGCTTCCTGCACTGATCTGCTGAGTGTACATCCCGTGCAGAGATTATCCTTCCTTGATTTCAGCTGCCTGTGGCATAGCAGTTTATCACTGGGGGCCATCTTCCTGATGAAGTCCTGGGTCTTTGCTGCTACATCCTGGATAGCTGCTCTGATGCTCAGTAATCCCCAGCCTCCTTCCTTCCTCTTCCTGTACAGTCTCAGGGTGCTGGACTTTGGGTGAAAAGCTTCATTTATCATGTTATATCATCTATCCATCGTCCTCCTCTTCCAGCTTTTAAAAAAAAACCTTTATTTTTCCTGGAAAACCAATTCTCATTTACAAACACTATATATTTTATATCATTATACTGACTTAGGAAGGAACGTATTTTTTAACAGATACACTGCATACAGTGGTTGTGTCTTTATATTTTTGTTCTTTCTGAGCGTGCTACTAGCTGCCATTACTGTGGTGGAACTATTAAATAGACCATAGTGTAGAGCTAATATTAACAACCCCCATTCTGAAATTCTTTTCTCTTTGCATGTCCAGTTTCAGTGGATTACTCCAGATAGTTTGAAGTCTTTCCTTTTATTCTTCTCTGTCTGTTAAGCTGATCCTGTTTCTTACTGTCCGTCTGCAGGCAGACTCATCCTGACACTTCTGGCGGGTAGAGAGGAATTACCAACGTTCCAATCGTCACGTTCATCATCCCGAAAAAAAAGGGAATGGACTGCTCATTCATTTTGGTATAAAGGTCTTTGTATATGCAAAATTAAAAACATATAATACTGCTTGAAATATATGGCACACATTTCAACGTCTGTTCCAGTGAGGCTAATCCTGTCTTTCTCTGAATTTCTCTCTGGCCACTGTCCAGGTTCAACCAAGTGATTAAAGGGTGAACTTGTAAGCTTTTGGCCCTTTTTGCATGAAAAAGACCACGGCTGTTCTTAATTTAGTCTTCCTCACATCCATTCCTTGGAAGAAGGATTAAAAAAAGAATTCTTCATGACATGAGGTGTGAAACTGTAAAAACTGCTTCCTCTGAAGTGAGAATTTGATGCAATGGTTGACTTGCTTTGATGGAAACTTCTGTATTTACGTCTGTGCATATGTGATCACTTTTGTTCCTTCAATGCTAGTTAGCTTACTAACTTACATAATTAAATTAACATGTGACAATAAAACCATAAGACAACATTAACAGATAGAACACATAAGCATTTACATATGACTTATACTTACTTTAAGGCTAATAATGCTAATTTACCAGCAGACTACTGAGAACTAGTCTGTATATAAAAGGTTTGCACTTGTACTTAATAAACAGACCCAGTAAAACCACTTTGTTTGCAGTGGGTCTGATCCAGTTTAACCTGGTCGTGGCAAAGTTAGTTAATGGAAATTGTTCAGTAAAAGTCTTGTTTTTTTCTGAACACAGTCAAGAGTCAGTCTTATGGAGTTAACATTGTTTTATTACAAAAGTAGTAACAAGCTAACATTTACACCACTGTGGCTCTCGCTTGTTGCTAGTGTAGATGTTAGCATTAGCTTCGTGTTACAGGAGCTAACCTCTCCAGGTGTGTTTTGAGGTGAATCTAGCATCCTGGATTTTTATACCAGGCGTTCCAGTTTTCTGCTCTTATACTGGTCCTTTTAATTACGTTTTTAATACCCTAATGTTACGCTGGCGCTGCAGAAACAGCTGTGTTCACTGTGCTGTTTTGATTGGTTGTGCGTGCACTGTGTGTGTGATTACGTCAGTGTTACGACTGGAGAAATTACAGCAGACAGGAGAAAAAAAATGTGATTGTTCACGAGTCCCAAACCACAAGTTCAAGTTGAGTCTCAAGTCTTTTGAGTGTGACTCCGAGTCGCAGACTCGAGTCCCCATCTCTGATTCAAAGCAGGGAAAAGCACAAGAAGTTGTCTCATTTCACTTCAGAAATTCAACCATCTAGTTTGTAAAAGCCTACTTCCGTGGCTTTGTGTTTCATGGTTTTCTTTAAATAAAATGAAAAGTAAATAAAGCTTCGGTGGAGTATTCTCACTGTGGTTTGAATGTGTGTTGTCTCCATTTGTAAAAGCAGACAGAGCAAAGCAGCACAAGGGTATGAGAAAGAAAGAGGGAAGAAGAGAGATCACAGGCATTGATTTTCTTACTTTTAGTGCAGGTGAGAAGGCAGGCTGGGACCTGGTTTTACCTGGTGGGGAGACAGAGCAGAGAGGTAGAAGATTCTGTTAATAAACAATAAACACATCCAGCAGCAGGTCTGGCTGCAGGCTGCAACAGGCCGCGAAGGCCGTAACAGGCCGTAACAAGCTCTAATAGGCCATAACGGACCGTAGCAGGCTGTAACAAGCTGTAACGGACCGAAACAGGCTATAACGGGCTGTAACGGGCTATAACAGGCTGTAATAGCTTGTAACAAGCTGTAAAGGACCGTAAACGGGCTATAACAGGCTGTAACGGGCTATAACAGGCTGTAATAGCTTGTAACATGCTGTAATGGGCCGTAAAGGCTGCAACAAGCTATAAAAGACCGTAACGGGCCGTAACGGGCTGTAACAGGATGTAACAGGCCGTAACAGTGACAAGTAGATTATAGATTTCCGTACTGTAGAAGACAGAAAAACAAGCCAGGATTCAGCTCGGATTAGCTTCACCACTGCACTGCCAGACTGGACTGGACTGTACGACCGACTGACTAATTGGCTGGATGGCGGGCTGGCTGTGGTGGAAACTACAGGCCAAAGCCGGATCTGCATCTGGTTCCACCGCAGGTATAAGGTGCACCTGCAGGTGCTTCTTTTTAGACTGTTGACCCTAATGAACTCGACACACGGGAGGCGACGTCGCTCCTTCTCCATAATTTTCTATGGAACCTGATTTCGCGTGATGAGGCGAAAATCGCTGCCCTCCTCCAGCCAAGCCACAGGCGACATTCATGCGTGTAAGAATGTTGCGCTCGTTCACGTAGATGTGCACACGGGGCTTGCAACGCGAAACAAGAAAATAGAAACATGTTCCATTTTTGTCGCTATCGCATGGCACTACAACCAATCAGTGAGGGGCTTCGTGGACTGACCAATCCCCTGAGAGAAGGCTAGACGGTCTGCAAACACTTTCAACACGGAGGAACAGATCATTTTAGCTGTGCCCGACTGTAATGTAAATAAAAGGCAGTGGTGGATGTAGGTTCTGAATGTATTATTTATTTCACGCCTTGTCTTTCACGGACTGCTTTGAAAATGTCTAAATTCCCTTCAGTATCATAACCAATCACATTTCTTGGAGAAAAGCGATCAGAGAGCGTGATGCGCGACACTGCTGCTGTCGCTGTTGTTGGTCACTTCCGGTGTGTTCGGTTTGACGAAGGTTGCCATGAGTTTTGCCTCTCGTGTGTCCAGCCCATTAGATGTCTGGATGGAGGTCCGTCTGGACTTTTCTGTTCTGTTTACTGGTTCTGTTTACTGGTTGACTGAACAAAGAAAACAAAGACAACTTCAGAAGGTCACACACACACTTTTTATGTGGTTGTCTCAGATTGGTGAAGCTCTGTCCATCTTTTCATCTGAGACTCTGCCTCTCTGAAATGCTCCTTTTATACCAAGTCTTGTCACTGACCTGTTGCCAGTTAACCTGGTTAGTTGACAGATGATCCTTCAACTGTTTCTGATTACTTTTCCAGCTTTTTGTTGCTCCTGTTCCAACTTTTTACAGATAGAACTCTTAGAATCCGGTTAAAACCAGTCGATGCTTCTTACAGCTGTATACCCTAATAAATTCTAGTGTTCATGTTAGAAGATATCTGTGTGTGTGTGTGTGTGTGTGTGTGTGTGTGTAACTGTATGTTTATACCTGTCCATGTGTGTGTGTGTTCATGTGTGTAGAGCAGCAGGATAGCAGTCTAAGTAGCCTGGGGATGAAGTATGTGAGAGGAGATAAGGGGTAACACACAGACATGCATGGATTAGACATGATTCTATTACTTTTAAACATAGTGACTCACATTGATTCAGAGAGCTAAGGTGCACCACTGAGTTTAGCTTAGCACGTATTAAAACACACAAGCCGTACAAGTCAACACACTCTGACATTTTTGTCCTGTAATTGATCTTAGGCTTAAATTGGAACGTAGATGACTTTCCTACCACACAATGTGGGAATCATTGAGTCTAACATGCTCAGTCTATTCCAAGAGGCTGGAGTATGTTCCAGCTCAAACTGGGAGAGAGGCCGGTTACAGCATGGACAGGTTGACAGCTTTCCAAATTACTGAAGTCTCTAAACTGTGATCGGAATAGACTAACTCCAACCTAAAGCCCACCTTGCCAAATTAGCTTTAAACCTGTGTTCGTCAAGCTGTGAGGTATCAGTGTAAGCCACTGAGCTACCATCCCTTGTTGGCTGAATAATTAATATCATTAAACTGAGAGTGTTCAATGTTAGCTTCCTAAATCCAGAACCAATGGATTACACAGTATGACGGTAAACCAGAACATAAATCCAACGGCCCAAATTAGTGGAAATAAGTGTGGAACAAACTGTTTCAGGCTTCTTCGCTGCAACCCTGAATTTTAGATGTTTAACACCTTCCTGACATTTCCATAGATTTAAAACAAATAAATTGATGGTAAAAGGAGCTTTAATGACAGTAACAGCCAATTAACATGTCCCACCATTTAGATGCTTCTCATATCTGCCTGCTGGCAGTTTCTGCCACTCTTTAATAATTATACATGTAAGGTATTTTATGAATTAAAGAAGCCCTCCTGGAACGGAAGATTTCTGCATTCCTTAAGGCTCTTCAATGGAATCCGGGTCAGGACTCATTGCTGGCCAGCTTTCTCAGGTAACCGTCTCCAAACAGACGTCTTGGGCAAGATGCTAAACCCACTCACTGCCGCCATTTGATGGTTTCAGCTCCACACGGTGAAACGCTCTCTCTCAAGTCTGTAATGTTTCACATAATAATTAGATTCACAGACACATTCACCGTTGTTGTTTGCTTTTACCTTGCAGTGACGGAGGGAACACATGGCAGAACTGGAGGCTTACTGTGGCCATTTTGGTTTTGTTAACATGGTTCTCTGTCTGAGATTTATAAACAGTCATAATTTGTCTGTATTATTTGGTTTGGGCAAACCTTGCGTGTCATACGTGAAGTAAGTTTTCTTCAGATGAGTCAGACTTGGTTGTTCATTTCTTAAGATTTTGAGAATCATTACATTAAGTTGACCCCTTTTATAGACCTGCTTATTCTTTCCTTTTTTTTTTTTTTGGCTAAGTACAAGCCCAGTTTTTTCCTGGGTCATCATCTGCTCAATCTCTGACAGTGTGATTGGAGACAACAAAGCACTGCATGACTGTTAATGGGTAAACGTAAATAGCATAATAAAGCATTTGTTAGACCTAAGAAAGGGTTAAAATGATATGCTTTGGACCAGGTAACTCAACTGGCTGAATGGATGCCCCCATAAGTCCTCGTCACAGTAGGCTTGAGTTAAAATTAGGGTCTCTATTATTTCTCTAAATCCTCACAATTATTTTTATTTAACTGTATAAAGTTACTTGAGTAAGATAAGATTAGATGAGATGAGATAATCCTTTATTTGCTCCACAGTGGGGAAATTTCGGTGTTACAGCAGCAAAGGTGATAGAGCAGTCTGACAGCAGCAGGAAGGAAGGACCTGCGGTATCTCTCCTTCACACACCGCGGGAGAAGCAGTCTGTCTCTGAAGGAGCTGCTCAGTGTTGTTAAAAATTCCTGCATGGGAACTGAAAGGGAAGGGGTAAATGAAGCATAAATCTAACATTTCCACGTTGTGTACGGCCATTTGATGCAGCGGCAGACTGACACCCTTTCAGTGACATCATCTCTGTGCACCATTGTACTGCTAGACAAGTGAGGAGTTTTACTACCGGTTTATTTCAAGTGGCCCTGCACATAGTCTGGTAAACATCAGTTAACTGTAAAACATGCAAAACACATCCACCAGCACGCAGCAGCAGAAGCACCAGGAAAAGCAAACTTCTGAATAACTGCAAAGCCCAACTTGTACAGGTAAACCTCCCAGTTCTGCAGCTGTGGTTATTGACTATGTTATATCCAGAACCCTGTGTGGAAACACATATGACTAAAATACGTACAAAGTGGAACAAGAACTTTGAACCTGGACCTGGAGTTCAATGCATTTTTGGCTATAAAATTCCTAATTTGCATATTTAAATATACAATTTTACTAAACTTGGAATTTAAAAAAATAGTCTGAATGTGGTAATTAAACCAGGAAAGTTTCAAAGCGATAGCTGTTAGTTATAAATCTGACCATGTTAACTTGCTTTAAGTTAAGTCAAGTCAAGGTTGTGGTGATGTGATAAGCAGGTACAGTAGGCAGTTATCTGGAGAACACAAAGTGCAGAAATCCAGCTGCTATCACATGAAAACAGCCTTTGTGATTGCAAGATAAAAGTATAAAAGATGAATAATTGCAGACATGGCTGCCGTCGGCTTGGACTGGTGTAATCCTTATTTTAAGTTGTGCTTGCCTATAAAAGGTTGTTATTTTTCTTAAGGTGCTGGTGTATAATTACATAATTAGATGAACATTAGGCGATCCCAGTGACATGGACATTATGGAAAATGAATTCATTTCACTTTATTGGATGATGAAATTGTTAAAACAGCTGTGAGTCTCAGCTTGCGGCCCCTCATGTCATGTCTTTATTATCCACTCCTCCATCAATAACTACCCTCTTCTTTTATTTTTATTGCAGTTCTTTGTCATCTCAAAAAAACAGTTTTCTGACCATAGCTGAGGTCACTTCAGGCCATCTCTTCATCCCACAACGTACCCCAACTCATTTTCTGAAACTTCCTTTTGGTATCGCATATGATTAATAATCCACAACAGCATCAGTCATGTGTGAAAAAATACATTTTTGTCTTTTCATTCTTTCTTTTCAGTTTCTTGTGTACTAACAGTGACAGTGACTCCACCTCACCTCCACCACCACATGAGTCTTCCTCATTTTACTCCAGATATTTTCTTTTCTCTTGCACACTAAGACACAAGAAATCATGGCGCAGTTGATGCGGACGGCAGATTTTAGCCGTTACCTCACCAGCACATCTTCTCTTATTTTCTAGGCGTAATGACTAAAACATGAAAACAACCCCAAGGACATGACAGCTTCAGTAAATGTACATACATGTACTGTAGAAAGTATGCATCATATTGAAGATTTGTAAATGCACAGTTTGAAAAGAAAATCCAAAGGGAAACTATGAGAAAAAGCAAGACTTGAATCATGTGTACTCGTGTGCACGTGCAGGAGTAATCAGGGTATGCACATGTGTGTGTCACTACACATGTGGGAAGCCAGTGCATGTGGTTTATTCTCCTGCTGTTCACCTATAGTGTGTGTGCACAAAAGTGTGTGTGGCTGTGTGTCTGCATGTAGCTCTGTGCTCGTGTGTGTAGGTGTGTGTGTGTGTAGCTCTGTTTGCATGTGTGTGTGCGTGTGTGCGTATGTAGCTCTGTGTGCATGTGTGTGTGAAGCAGACAGAGACATCCACCTGTTGACTCATTGTGTTGTGTGACAGCACCTTTTGTACGGCTTGGCGTCAGACGCTACCCTCATTGTAAAAGGAATCAGACAGTATGGAAAAAACAGAAAGATTAAGGTCAGAAAAATTTCCACAGGCAGAGAAACGAGAAAACGGAGACAATAAAGAGAAGAAGAAAAAAAACAGTCAAGCAGGGTGAGAGAGATCTTTACATGAATATATGCTGACGTATGACCGTATCTGTCTTGATGGGCCCCTTTAAACCAGCAAGGCTGCAAGACATTAAAATTACTGTTAAGAATATTACCGGTAAATAAAGATCAAACAGAAACTTTTATTAGAAAAAGATAACAAATAAACATATAATCACCATAGTAATGAATAAATGCACCTTCATCCTCAAATTAGCCGTCAATAACAGTACACCAGTAAACCAACTAGTAAACCAGTATACAAACCAGTGAACCAACCTAATAAATCAACTAGTAAACTAACTTGTAAACCAGTAAACCCACCTGTAAACCAACTAGTAAGCCAGTATACCAACCAGTAAATCTATAAACCAACTAGTAAACCAGTAAACCAACCAGTACACCAACTACTAAACCAGTAAACCAACCAGTATACCAGTGAAGCAACCAGTGAACCAATCAGAAATCCAGTATACCAACCAGTAAAGCAACTAGTTAAAAACCGGTAAAGCAGTAAAGCGGTAAAGCAGTAAAGTGGTGAACCGGTAAACCAACCAATATACCAGTAAACCAACCTGTAAAGCAGTAAAGCGGTAAAGCAGTAAAACAGTAAAGCGGTAAAGTGGTAAACCGGTAAATCAGTAAAGCGGTAAACCAGTAAAGTGGTGAAACGGTAAACCGGTAAATCAGTAAAGCAGTAAACCAGTAAAGTGGTGAACCGGTAAACCGGTAAATCAGTAAAGCAGTAAACCAGTAAAGTGGTGAACCGGTAAACCAACCAATATACCAGTAAACCAACCTGTAAAGCAGTAAAGCGGTAAAGTGGTAAACCGGTAAATCAGTAAAGCAGTAAACCAGTAAAGTGGTAAACCGGTAAAGTGGTAAACCGGTAAATCAGTAAAGCGGTAAACCAGTAAAGTGGTGAAACGGTAAACCAACCACTATACCAGTAAACCAACCTGTAAAGCAGTAAACCAGTAAAGTGGTAAACCGGTAAACCAGTAAACCAGTAAACCAGTAAAGTGGTAAAGTGTAAACCGGTAAAGCGGCAAAACAGTAAAGCAGTAAAGAGGTAAACCAGTAAACCAGTAAAGTGGTAAAGTGGTAAACCGGTAAAGCAGTAAAGCAGCAAAGCAGTAAACCAGTAAAGTGGTAAACCGGTAAAACAGTAAACCCGTTAAGCGGTAAAGCAGTAAACCAGTAAAGTAGTAAACTAGTAAAGCGGTAAAGCGGTAAAGCGGTAAACCAGTAAACCAGTGAAGCGATAAACCGGTAAAACCAACCACTATACAAGTAAACCAACCTGTAAAGCAGTAAAGCAGTAAACCAGTAAAGTGGTAAATTGGTAAACCGGTAAACCAGTAAACCAGTAAAGCGGTAAACCAGTAAAGCGGTAAACCAGTAAACCAACCAGTAAAGCAGTAAAGCAGTAAAGTGGTAAACCAGTAAACCAACCAGTAAAGCGGCAAACCAGTAAAGCGGTAAACCAGTAAACCAACCAGTAAAGCAGTAAAGCAGTAAAGCAGTAAAGCAGTAAAGCGGTAAACCGGTAAAGTGGTAAACCAGTAAACCAGTAAAAGCGGATGCTGTGGAGCGATGGAAGGAGGGGGCCTGTACGACTGCAGGCAGAAACAGCTTCGGGTGTTGATGTGATACGATGACCCGGGTCCTCATACATGGACGTACAGGGGGTACACCAGACCATGTTCTGGCAGATGCAGGTTCTGGTCTACTGAACACCATTCATCATCCTCACGTGTGACAAGGTGATGAAGGTTCGTGTGTTGTTGCAAGACTGGCTGCTGTGACTGGGCGGAGCTACGTCCTGCTGTGCTCCACAGTGGGTGGGGGCACCATCTGTCTGTTGTCAACTGGCGGTTCTGTTTAGCTAAAAAGTTGGTGAACTGGTGAAATCTGATGAAGGAAAAATCATTTAGGCTGAAAGAACAGAATGAAGGGAAGTTCCACCATAGACCCGCATGCATCCACCTGCAGACCACTCGCTTTTTATTTCCACATACCACAGTTACAAATCCAAAACTGCTCCTGAGCCAGTTTCAGATCCTGGGTGTTACATCAGCTGACATTGTGTCAGAAATTGGAACCCCTGCAGAGTCTGCCTGCTTTTCTGCTCATCCTGTCACTTTGCTGTCAAATAAAGCCCATTAGAGCCAAAAAACCCTTAAAAAAACAGATTTTCTTTTTTCTTTTTGTCATGATGATTAGAGGTATTCTCTAATTAAGTTTTAAATTGAACAGTTGAGCTATAATAACACAGCCGTCCGAAACAAAAGTTCCAATAAAAAGTAGAACGAATAAACAGGCTGTAAATCTGACCTCCGGCGTATTTTTCAACCTACAGCGGGAAGGGACGGCCAGGCCAGCGGGGGCTTAATGACGCCTCCGCACCACACAGCCACACTAACTTAGTGTGCGTTATCGAACACTTGTTCAACAGTCTCCACGCACACACCATTTTGAATTGCTCTTAACTTTACCTGTGCACACACTTGCACGCAACACCCCGGTGAGCCGTCTTCAAACAAGTGAATTGTTTAGCATCGGGAAAGTTATTCCTCAAGTCGTCTCTCTGAAGTAGACATAAGAGGAAGCCTGTAATATTCCTCAAAGAAATGCCACAAAGGAGTCAGTTGACTGCTGTGTTGTATGTGTGTGTGTGTGTGTTTGTGGGTGGGGGGTTGGGAGTGGGGGGGTGTCCTTGAATGGCTGGATGGTGAGATAGAGGGCATTTATTTGAACAGCCAAGAAACAGAGGCGGCAAAACAGAGGGGGGTTGGACACACCGGGCCAGTAATAGACCTGTTTGTGTGTATGAGGGGGTGTGTGTGTGAGGGTGTGCAGTCATTCTCATGCTACCATGAGCTCATTAGCGAAACAAATATGATGATGATGATTGTGCTGTTGATAATGATTATGATGACATGAACAACAGTCTCGGTCTCAAACACCCGGACGTCTTCTTCATGGAGAGGCTGCAGTCAGTTCAGCCATGTCAGGAGTATGAGCTGTAATCAGATTACCATCAGCCTCTGGAAATCAGCTGGTGGATCCACAACCACAACACAGAGAAGAAGAAGGTAAACTTTTTCTTGGGTTTTCTGATTTCTCCCTATTTGCTGGCCCAATTTTACCCAACCTATAGATGAAAAGCAAAATACTTTAAAATAAGTTTAGGTTTGGCAAGGATGTAGAAGGAACTGGCAGTAGTTCTGGGACCAAATATATGTAACTTATACACTCAGTCATTCATTTTCTGCGCCGCTTCGTCCAATTCAGGGTTGCAGGGAAGCTGGAGCCTGTCCCAGCTATTAACAGGTGAGAAGCAGGTAGACCTGGACAGGTGGCCAGTCCATCACACGTCCAACACAGAGAGACAACCAACCACTCACACTCACTCCCAGGGGGAATTTAGAGAGACCTTTTAACCAAACATTATGTCTCTGGACGGTGGGAGGAAGCCAGAGTGTGTGTGTGTGTGTGTGTGTGTGTGTGTGTGTGTGTGTGTGTGTGTGTGTGTGTGTGTGCGTGTGTGTGTGCTATCAGTGGAATCTGAAATGGAGCAAAACATCAGAGACACAACCCAACATAAACAACTCCATACCCCAGCCGGATGGAAAAGTAGTGTAGAAATGCACATCCTTCCAGCTGTGAGTACACACTGTGAAGCCTACTTATCAGTAGGCAAATCCAGAACAAATACATATGATTAACCCAGTAGAAGTAAAAAACACTTCATCTTCATTTTATGGGATCATATTGGACCCAAAATCCTGGAAAATGTTGGGAGCTGGTCATCTGTGATGAACAAAATTGTTAAAATACTATTAAGGCCTGTTTATGATCTACACCAGGACTATTCAATTGGCGGACCAGGGGCCAGAACCGGCCCATCAGTCTACTTGGACCAGCCCACTGCTCATCAACTCATAAACAGTAAATGAATAATTAAATAACAGAGCACCACTTTGCAGCATGTTGTGACACTACGTAGCACTGCCGGGTAAGACTGAAGGCCAAAGACTTCGGCTATCTGGGGCGGATGTAGCTCTGGAGAATAGCAGTCCACCAACTGGAAAGTCAGTGGATCGATTCCTGGCTTCCCCTGACTCCATGCTGACACTTAACCTTTGTCTATCGGGGGATAAATGTATGTGATTGGGTGAATGTGACATGTTAAGCACAGTGCTGTATAACTTTGGTCACATTCAGAGAAGAAGCTAACAGAAAATTTAACAACTGATAAATATACACAGATGAAAAATGTTGGGGGAAACCTCTGCTTCTGCTCAGTGAATAAAGAAAATAATTTATAGAGGCACTTTAAAATGACCCACGCCAAATATCCACCAGGCTCAGACGTGCACCAGACAAATAAAACTGCAAAAAACTATCAGCAAAGTTCTTTTTGCACTTAAAGACAAAAATGACCTGTGTGTGTGTGTTTCTGGTGGTCCTGCAAATACCAGTACCACCAGAAACCTCAGTGGCAGTATAGCTGATGTGCTACACACAAAAGGAACAAAGAAGAAGAAGCCGTGGTGAATGTAATGTCCTCTAAGACCACGTCCATCACTGCTCTGCCTCTCTTTATGTCTCTCTCTGAGAATGAACATCATCATGATCCTCTATCATCTCCATGCTTGTTATCGTCTGAAACTGACGTCCAAACTCTGAACTCGGTGCTGCCCTTCGCTGGATGTGCCGGCTAACAACCATGCCAACGTAAAGGACACATGGAAGTACATATGGGCGCACTGATGTTTACGTACGCAAAGGGAGCAGAAATGAGCCTGTGCATATATATACAGAACAGACACGTTGTAAAGGTTCAAGTTCACTAATAAGGATAAAGCTCTTTTTTTTTTCTCAGAAGGAAGTTGCTTCTTACTTCTCCCATTGTGTTTCTCTCTACTTTGTGTTTAATCCAGAGTGTAGCTAATCCAGATTGTGGCTAACCCAGATTGCAGCTAACCCAGACTGTGGCTTACCTAGATCGTGGCTAACCCATATTTTGTTTATGCCAGATTGTAGCTAATCCAGATTGTGGCAAACCCAGATTGCAGCTAACCCAGATTGTGGCTAACCCAGACTGTGGCTTAACCCGTTTGTGGCTAACCAAGATTGTGGTTAATCCAGGTTGTGTTTAGCCCAGATTGCAGCTAACCCAGACTGTGGCTAACCCAGATTGTGACTATCCCAGATTGTAGCTAATTCAGATTGAGGCTAAACCAGATTGTGACTATCCCAGATTGTAGCTAATTCAGATTGCGGCTTAACCAGATTGTGACTAACCCAGATTGTAGCTAATCCAGATTGTGGCAAACCCAGATTGCAGCTAACCCAGATTGTGGCTAACCCAGACTGTGGCTAACCCAGATTGTGTTTAACCCAGATTGTAGCTAATTCAGATTGCGGCTAAACCAGATTGTGGCTTAACCCGTTTGTGGCTAACCAAGATTGTGGTTAATCCAGGTTGTGTTTAGCCCAGATTGCAGCTAACCCAGACCGTGGCTTACCCAGACTGTGACTACCCTACTCCAACCCTAACCCAGCCCGTGCCACCCCAACCCTAACCCAGATTGTGACTAACCCAGATTGTAGGTAATTCAGATTGTGGCTTAACCAGCTTGTGGATAACCAAGATTATGGTTAATCCAGGTAGTGTTTAGCCCAGATTGCAGCTAACCCAGACTGTGGCTAACCCAGATTCTGTTTAAACCAGAGTGTAGCTAATCCAGATTTTGTCTAACCCATATTGCTGCCATTAGAGAAAATGCTCATTTCTATAATATCCATTTGCTTCATCTTGGTGTCTGAGGGTATGTTTCCAGGGTCAAGGATTCTAAATATGACATGGCATCTATCCCGACGATGGAAATATAGTGATATTAGCTTAAAGTATACAGTGTTGGCATGGGATTGGTAATTGGGAGAACTGTTGGGCCTTTTGGAGTTTTTTTCTTGGATGTGGTCTGAGCTCTGAGTGCTTCTGTTTCTTTTGTTTTTATTAATTTATTTTGCTTGTTATTAAGTCATTATTTCCGTTAAAGGAGAGAAAAGTGAAAGGCACCAACAGACCAGTACTTTGTTACCATGGCAGCTGTTGTACTGACATCATAAAGTAAACATGTGAGCTTACTGACACATAAAAATCTGCCAGCTAATAACGACAAAGACCACAAGCTTGTGGGCTGGACAGGAGGGATCAGATAGAAACCTAAAAGTGACTGTCCTATTGCTGATGTGTCTAACTTGACCCATACACAGGATTTAGACAAAAGGTGCAGATGGGGGGGTGGTAAGCTAGTGAAGATAATGATGGAGTCTCTCAGGAAACAGAAGGACAAACAGACAGATAAGCAGAGTGACGAGTGGGTATAACAAGCTTGACAAGACTCTGCTTGTCTTCTCTCGTCGGATTTAGATAGAAATAAAGATGGACAGAAGATCAGAGAGGAGCAGAGTGATCCATGAGGAAGACAAGAAAAATAACAATCCTGAGTCTGGAGAAGCATGAAGTTTATCTTCGGCTTTCAGATCAGGAAATGAAGCTAAAACTTGGCTGTATAACTCTACAACACCTCGTCAGAGGAAAAGACTGATTCCTCAGTAACAGACTTGTACACGCGTTTGAGAGGTGATCAGGTGAGATCACGTAAAGTCATCATTTACAGTGTTGGGAGTAACGCGTTACAGTAAAGTAGTGCGTTATACTTAAAATATTGGTAACAAAATTACTTTACTGGACTACAGTATGTAATGATTGACTGTGAGGCCCCGGAAAGTCAACCACACACAGGAGTAGAAATTACCCAGATTTATTTAAACAAGAGTCCGGTGAAACTCAAGTGAAGCAGTCTAGTCCTGAAGGGGGAAGGAAAGGAGTTGAAACAGTCCAAAATCAAGAGGCAAGGTCAGAAGGCAGGCAATGGTCGTAACACTGAAGCAGATAGGGTACTTAACCAGGACGACAGGCGAGGCTCGGGTCCAGAAACACAGCGTGGGTCAAAATCCAGAAATCCAACTAGGACGTATCCGACGAGGGCAAGGCAAGAGGGTAAATCCAAGGACAAAGCAGCAGGCAATCTGAAGACAGAAACTGGAAGGCTGGATTTCAACTTGTCAGGTTGCTGTTGCTGATAATCTGGCAGAGAAGTGGGGACTGAAGTGAGGTTAAGTAGAGCAGTGACTACAGAAAAACTCAGGTGGACTGAATTAGACTAATTAGCCTGTCAGAGCAGGAACCATGGCAGAGGCAGAGTGCACTAGACAAACCCAG
>JBAMHW010000004.1:4100102-4115003 GCA_037177495.1 Rhadinocentrus ornatus
ATAAATAAATAAATAAATAAATAAATAAATAAATAAATAAATAAATAAATAAATAAATAAATAAATAAATAAATGGATGAATGGATGAATGAAATCCTCCTCTTCTGTGTTTCATGAGCGTTGCATCACTTCTAGACCTCCAGTCTGTCCCATTCTGCTGGATCTCAGAATAAATGACCAAAGCTTACTTTACTGACTGATAATGTTGGCAGCAGACTCGCCACCTCATCGTTTCCTGGAGTTTATCCTGGACCGGTGGTGTTGCGGTTTCCCGTTTTTTTAAATTATGTGTGTATGCCTGGGGCAATGTTACCATGGAGGAGGTAAGAACATTTTAAAAGTTTGTTTTTTATAAATCCCAAAAGTTGAGTATACAGTATGTGTCGTACGCTGGGTTTTGTACCTACGCCAGCTTTAGAAATGAGGCCCCTGACCTCTTCCTCTATGTCTGGTCCTGCTGCAGCGGTGCGTCTGATGCAATCATGACAGAGTAGCTTTATTAACATGAAGAGACGTTTTTTGTCTGGAACTTAGGAAAGAAGAAGAAGAACCAAAATTTCTCTTTGTCTGATAAAACTGTGATTTATGGATAAGAAACTGCTCCCAAAAGACAATGAGAAATGTAATTGATTTTTTTTTTTTTTAACTAAATGGGGTTTTATCCTGGTGGATATAAGTTCTGAGGCCAGACAGCAAAGGTGAGACATGTTTTCTGACTGTTTTACAAACATGAAGCACAAACTGGGCCTTCTTCTGCCTCTTATGGACTTATGTTATGTTAAGAACCACATTTTTATTTCTGTTTTGAGGTTTTGAAATGAAGGAAAACATAAAACTTTGGCTAAAAGCTAAAACTTTCTTCCATGGAATGTAGACATTTGTGGAATTTTTAAAAGTTCATAGTTTCCAACCTAATGACAAGAAAAATAGATAAAAATAATGTTCCTGGTAAATACAATGCAATTATTCCAAAATTCCTGTGTGTGTTATAATATCTATACTAAAAATGTGAAACAGTTCTTTAGCATTTCAAGCCATGTATTAAGAGCCACCCGGCAGGTGGCTGTTTTCCAGGGAGGGCAGGGGCTCTTTGGCTGCAGTTCTGGGCATGGAGACACCTGTCCCCAGCTCGTCCTGCCCTTTTGGCGAGTCCTGGAAAACGGTGGGTGCCTACTGCCACCGGTTGGTTGTCTTGCTCTCTGGGGGAAGTTTGTAACAACTAACTTGTGGGTTTTCTTCCCTCCCCTTCTCCCTCCAACTCTTTCACACACTCATACATGCAGGGTTTTGAGGAGCGTGCATGTCGTATGGCAGAGGTCACTAACAAGCGGACCGCGTTCCAGATCAGGACCCAGAACCTGATCGACATGAACCCGGACCTGTAGCCAAAACTGTATATAAAATAAGTGTTTTTATTTTAACTGGCGCAAATTTGGTAGTCTTTACGGAAGTAGTGAGGAAGTGCGCTGACCAATCGCATGTGAGTTAAGACACCCCACATGATAACACTCAAGCCAATTAAGTCTGTGAGCTTACCGGCGGTAAACTTTGCAACACTACAGTGCAGACAGACGACAGCATGAGAGGCAAGCTACAAAACGCCGGTAGAAGGAGGAAGGCGACTAAACTAAAGGAGAGATACAGACGACCGCACGAAGGAAAGGGAGGACAAAGATGACTGATCTGGAGTACGTGGAGAAAAAGACAAGTGCGATTTGGAGAGGGAGAGATACAGATGACTGATCCAGAAGGGGGAAAAATGTGTGCGAGGAGAGAAAAATTAGGAAAACATGACACTCTCCAAAAAAAGGAAAGCGGATAGTGAAAATATGGCATTTAATCCGAAATAGACAGACTCATTTTTATTCATACTTCCCACTGGGAGCACTAAACCAGTATGTCTCATATGTTCAGAAACAGTGGCTCTTATTAAAAGTGCTAATGAAAAACGCCATTATGAAACAAAACATAAAGGTTTTGAGCAAACATACCCACCCAAATCAGAAGTAAGATTACAGAAAATAAGTCGTCTCAGAGACCAGTATGACTGGTCCACCAGGATCCTGAGCCACACATTTACCGCACAACAACGTGCTTATGAATGTTCCCTCAGATGTGCTGGAGTCTAGGTCTACACAAAAAGCCATTTACTGATGGAGGGTTGTCAAGGAATGTATGAGCGCAGCTGATGAAACGCTACTTGATGGAAAACAAAGACAAGATCACTGCAATAAAATAAAGCAAATACCCAAGTCAGCATCATCTGCCACAGAAAGGGGAATATATTGGCTGTGTCCCAATCCCACTTCTATACTTTGAACACTACATTTAAGTGCGCTGACACAAAAATTTCAGTAAAAACTCAGTGCACTGAAAGTACCTGGATGCTGCCCTACAGCCGGCCAAAAATCTAGTGCAAAACGATGGACGCTACGCGCACTAAACGGACACCATGTTGCTGACGTAGCGGAAGGGGAGGGTCTTTAAACCAGTTTTCCAGAGCTGAATAATGGCGGCCAGCGACTGAGCAGTACCGATGCAGACGGAGGCTGTTTAGTATAGATGTAAGTATGAAGTTGTTCTATCATAATTCTAATATAAACGACAGCATGCTACCGACCTCTTCTATCCCTGACGACAGCTATGAATCTGATCATGTGTTGGAGGCTGCAGTTTTACCGACTCAGTAGAGCCGGTTTTCGCGGATGTAGATAGGCTATCTACGTTAGAAATAATTAATTCTATAGGTTCCGAATGTTTATTCATCGTTGCTGAACCTCCAGATTAAGCCCTGCGATGTCTGTGGCGTAAACGTAAACGAAACAGTCCTTGATCTGAAAACTGATACGCTGGTTAGAGAACCGGCCCGTTTCCATGGTACCGCTGACTGAGCCATAGCTGATTGCGCATCACTTTAGATAAGAGTCTGCAAAGTACCCATAAAGTACATAAATAATGTTTGCTTTCAAATAAACTGCCATTGTATTTTACTGTAGGTCACTGTGGCATCAAACTATCGAGCCAGCAGTGGCACTGAGGCATTTACCACCTGGGGCTCGGACGCTGCTGTGGAGAAGAAGAGGCGGCAAGAGAGAAATGTTTTAATAAAAAGTTTAAAAAAAAAGTTAGCTGCATCCCTGTTTTAGCCTCTTAATTACTGCATTTCATATTTGAAATGATTTCTAGTATAACCGGTTTCCTGTTGCCAGGTGTGAACTGTAGAAGTGTAAACACCAATGAGAACAGATGTGTATGATGTAAAGTACTTTAACTCAGTGAAGATATCTTTGCACATTTAAAAGCTGCTTTACTAGTGTTTTAAATCGCACTTTATACTAACAGGTATGGGGGAGACATGCAGGGATATGAATGTGTGCTGATGGTTTCTATTGTTATCTACTGGGTAGACTAATACAGTGTAGACCACGGTACTTTGTTACACTAATGAGGCCTTTTAAAGGCATTTAATAGCATAAAGTACGACATGCAAACACGTATGTGAGTGTGAAATGGACGGATTGTCCTGAAAAAAAGTATATAAACGGAGCGGTGTTGCCGTCAGACAGCATGTAGGAGGGTAAAATACCTTAAAATTAATAAATAAGCATACGTTCTAACTCATGTTCAGCCGGAGGAGAATCCTGTGTTGGCGTTGGAGGCAACATAGTTTACAGGTAGGGTTAAGTAAGGAGTAAACAAAAGAAAGTGTGGTACGTCACTATGCTCCATTTGGGTCAGCACTTACCCACGATAGTGTGCACTACAGAGGGTAGTGCTTAGTGCGCACTACCTTCCAGTGCACTCACGTAAGTATGAGACAGTCCCTGACTCAGAATGTGCTAACCCAGCTAGATGCAAAAGGCACCATGTGTAGGCTTAGCTGTGGATGAGTCCACTGATATTGACAATGCTCAGGAGGAGAAAACATCTATATCTGGCCATTAAGGAGATGTTAGCAAACCGAGGAGTAAGCCCAAAAAATGTGGTTTCAGTAACCACAGATGGGGCCCCTGCTATGATTGTGAGAGGGAAAGAAGCTGTAGCACGACTGAAAGAGGACAATCCTGAGCACATAGCTTACTGTGGTTTCAATCATCAGTCTGTCCTCTGTGCCTCCCTGTCAGACAAGAAAGCTAGGTGAAGAATACAATGAGGGCGTCCACTTCCTACCAGCATCCCATACTCCTCAGAAAAGTGAATGGCAGTGCTGATGGTCTTTTTCTGCACAACAACGTGAGATGGCTCAGCAAAGGCAAAGTATTGCAGCGCTATTGGTCCATTAGAAGGTAAGTTGCATCTGTTTTGGCAGAGCTTAGCAGTCAGAAAGCAACACAGTTTTCTCTGTTTCTAAAAATTGAGAAACAGATGGACAATGTAGCCTTTTTAGTCGACACCACTTCACATCTGAATGAACTGAATTTAAAACTACAGGGTAAAGACAGTTTAATTTGTGAACTCATGACAGCTGTCCACTGCTTTCAAAGGAAACTTGAGTTATTCAAAGAAGACCAGCAGTGCAGGAACAGGCTCAGGGACAGCGAGATGTGTAAAGTCTTTATTGATAAGCTGATTGTGAACTTCAGCAACCGCTGTGACAGCTTCAGCTTTGGACAGCCGCTCATTGCGTTCATACAGAACCCATTTCTCATCACAGATGTCAGGGGGTTCTCAAAGGAATTCACAGAGCACTTTAAATGGGCAAATACTGGGCCTCTCCATATGCAACTGCTCCATTTCCAAGCAGATGTGGCCCTGAAAGAGTAGTTTGTAAGAACTGGCTCCAAATTGTCCCTGAGACAACTTCTCAGGTCTGAGAAAAGTAGCCATATACATCTTAATCATGTTTGGCTCAACACATAACTGCGAGGCAGCTTTCTCTACAATGAACATCATCAAAACAAAATACTGTTCCAGGATCACCAATGAGCACCACCAAATGTGATGAGAATGGCTCTGACTCCATTCAAGCCCAGGTTCACAATCCTGGCAGGGCAAGATAAAGCTCAGTTCTGTCACTAGTCAGAAAAGTGGAGGGAGTTAAATATAAGAGGGGAAGAAAGCAAACCATTAAAACTGTTCAGTTGTGGTTCAAATCTGTATTTGAGATTTATTACGTGTGCAATTGGGAGATTGTTCAGTCAAGATGTGACATAGAAAAGGGAAAATTCAAGCTTTAATCCTTTTATTTTATTTTTATAAAGTTAAGCACTTTATTTGAAAAAACTTCTTGCATTTTATTTTTCTCTTATTTTGACCCTGCTTTTATTTAGCAAATGTAAAACTCTTATTTATACAAGCAGTAATATAAATATATATGTTCAGTTTTATGTTAAGTGACAATAAACCTTGTAATTTGTAGTGAATTGATTAAATACTCAGCCACTAAATGCATGATGTCAATACAACTACTAGGCACATATATGGGCTTTGTGCTGACTTCTCACACTTCTGTTTTATGGGTGCTGCCTTGGGGTGGGTGGTGGGGGTCCCTGGTTCCTGGGGGACTTGACTTGGGCATCGGGATGAGTGCTGGCCCACATTGGGTGGCTGTGTGGGGGCACCTGGTCCTCCTGGGCATTGGAGGAGATCTCTTTCTTGGGGTGGGTGGGTTGCTCTTGGCCTCCTGGGGCCCATGCTCTGTCCATCTCAGGGGGGCCATCATCTGGCGGGTTGGTGGCTTCCTGGGGCCCGTGCTCTGTGGCCACATGGCGCCCTGGCTGGGGCCTCTCTCTGCCGTCCTCTGGGTGGATGCGTGGTCGTCCCGGTGGAGGGCTGGCTGGGACACATACTCTTGGGGGACGTTCTGGGATGGCTCTGAGATTTGTGGTGGTCTGGTCACATTTGCACAACCAATGATCACTAGTCATTCCTGTTATTTACTGACCTGCATGCTTAGACAGTCTCTGTGGCGTGTTGGGGGTTTAATCACCAACAACTACAGTTATGTTCATGTTACTCTTGTGTTCTGGTTTTACCCTGTAGGGGTCATGATTTTTACCCACAAAATCCTGTTTTTAAAAGAAATTTAAGGATTATAAATTTTAGCAGCAGTGTATGTGGTTTTCATCACAATTAAGTAGGACTGTTTTGTTTACAGCTAAAAAAAAAACCAACACATTTTATATGTTAAAAAATTTTATGAGCTAATTTTAAAGATTTATCTTTGTTAATGGTTTATTTTTGACAGACCTTGCAAATATCCTAAATTTATCTGATTAATGTAGTTTATATTTATATATATTTTTTTTTTTATTATCTGGCAACCCCTCATTGGAGTTCCGATCTCCAGTTTGAGAACCACTGCAGTATACAAACGGCTGTTTCTTTCTTCGTGTGGAAGTAACGAAGATTCGGAGGTGGAATTTTACATCTATTTCAGTGAACTAAAGTTCACCCACACTAGAGATGGAACACCCTATAGATCATCTACATTCAGTTATCATTGTTACTTTGGAGACAAAGCACTCTTGAAGAAAGATAATCTGAAATGCAGATTTCTTTGGCCCATGAGGTTTCTTGACAGAGACATAATAGTGCAGGGACAATTTGCTCCTGATATTTAATATGTTCCCTCTCAGCCTCCTGCGCTCAGTGCTTGAGTCTGTGTAATGACTCCTGTTAATTTCTCTTGGGGAAAACACTAATAAGTGGTCACTGACAAAAGGTTTTCTACAGAGATGTTCACATTAACTTTATCTCTATTTGGACGTCTGTCTCACTCAGCATACTGTAGACAAATCACAGTCAAGTTTGTTTTTTTATTGTATACATTACACAAAGAGAAAACGTATACTTCTGAAAGTCTGCTAGAAGATGTGAATGCAGACCTAGATACAGTGCAGTACCATCACAGAGACCAGTAACCTGATACAACCCAGAGCTGACAATGAACAATACTGGAAGGGCATATGGATGAAAGCAACATCACCTCACATCAGTGATCTATGTCTAGTCAAAGAACTGATCACAGCACTCCCAGTGGCAGAACCAGTCATAGTGGCAGACATCCAAGACAGAGTCTAACGTATGGATTCTTATCTGACCCTGACATGAAACAAACCTGCTGGCTAAAGAAACAACACTCCATGCACATCTAAATGAATTAGCTGCCCCTACCAAATGGTTAACCAGAGGTTGCAGAGACCTGATTCCTGAAAGGTGCCCAAAAAGGGGTAATTCCATCCAGCCATCGGCCTGTAGACTGCCTATAGACTCGTAAAACTTACTAGATATATTGTAGAAAAAACTGACCTCATTTCTGATGCTGATGCATGTTTACTGATATCACCCTTTGAGGTGTTAATTAAAAAGATGCTCATACTCATGCAATGACCAAAGTTTACCTGGATATTTCCAAAGAAAGAAGGGAAACCAATTTCATTCATCTATACCGCTTCGTACATTAAGGGCCGCAGGAAGCCCAGCATAACCCAACTACCATTCAGCAGGTGAGAGGCAGTTACACCCTGGACAGGTCACCAGTCCATCGCGGGGCCACACAGAGAGACAAACAACCAGTGACACGCACACTAAAGAGAGAGTTTAGAGTGACCAATTAACCTAACATGTATGTCTTTGGATGGTGGGAGGCAACTGAAACCCATGCAGAAAGGCCACTATTGAAACCTCCCCCCAGCTGAGGCTCGAACCAGTGACTTTTTTGCTGTGAGACCAAGTTGCTAACCACCACAGCACTGTGCAGCCCCACTGAGCAGCCATATATTCATACGAATATTCATATGAATATCAATTTACACAAGATTTGAATGAAAATTCAAGAGTATGCAAATGTTAGCAGTCAGATGGCTGTTCATCCGCTGATCACACTTACTGATAACATCTAAGCAGTAACCTTATATAGCTAAATTAGTCATTTTGGTTTTATTTGCATTTATATATACAATGCTGAGTCTCTTAGCTGCACTTAAACCTGAATATAATGTGATGTTACTTTTTTGAAAAAAACTAATAAAGTTTATTCATTAAAGCAGAAATATTAATGTCATGTCTCTACAAAGTTAGAGAAGCCAGACCCAAGCCTACCTCTGTAACCACGAGACAACATTGAGTCCTCCAGACTCAAGCCTACCTCTGTAACCGCAAGACTACATTGGGTCCTCCAGACCCAAGCCTACCTCTGTAACCACAAGACTACATTGGGTCCTCCAGACCCAAGCCTACCTCTGTAACCAGGACACTACATTGGGTCTTCCAGACCCAAGCTTACCTCTGTAACCACAAGACTACATTGGGTCCTCCAGATCTAAGCCTACCTCTGTAACCAGGAGACTACATTGGGTCCTCCAGACCCAAGCCTACCTCTGTAACCAGGAGACTACATTGGGTCCTCCAGACCCAAGCCTACCTCAGTAACCACAAGCTACATTGGGTCCTCCAGACCCAAGCCTACCTCTGTAACCACGAGTCTACCACTTCCCCTTACAGCTGTCAAAAAGTTTTAGGAGGAACTTAAACATGAAGGAAAAGTAAATGAAGTCCAGTCCAAATTCTGTTAGGTAATGGAAGCAGACCCTCTATCTAGCATGTTTTTTTTCACCAACCTAGGACTTGAAACCTTTTGTCAACTCTTTATGTAGTGACCCGTACACGCCCCCCTTATAACAGTGTATGTTATCATGCTAAACCAATCAGCGAAAAGTAATGGGTGTCTGAGATAGAAGCTTGAGTGCACTGACTTTATTTATATTTCACAGCAGTGATGAACAGAAAAAGAAAGAAGTGGTGGAACGTGAGGTTTTCTGGTCTTTTCTACTCCCACACTTTCCCCCAAAGAAAATCCAGGTTCTCGTGTCCCCACAGGTTGCCTGCTGCAGTTACTAAGAGATGGACTGAAGCAAAGATTGGATGGTTGGATCAGGGAAGTCAAATTTAAGCTTAACATGAGCATTCATAACTGGCGGCAGAGTAATAATTAGGTGTGAATAATGACGTGTGTCCTCTATTACTGCCATTCCTGGGGTAGAAAATCACATCATAATTGAGGCTAAAAATTACTCTTGTCAGTTCAAAAGAGTAAATTAAACACTCCATTATTACTGTCTACAGTCCTGCGACCTCAGAGGCTTCATCTCTATCCATTTGACATGCATCTCCCATGTTTTAAACAGGCGGCAATTAAATGTGACTTGATTCGGCCAGCCGGCCAGCACACAATATTACACCATCACCCTGCCAACGCATCTATCCTACAGCACAGTATAATGTACCGTTTCAATTCAGTCATGTGGAAAGTGATCATAAACAGAAACACTGTTGGAGTAAAACATCCTTTAGATCACTTCAGCCCACCTCCAGCATGAACCAACTCGCTGCAACACGTCAGTAACAGCGCGGCGGTAAAGTTCAGCTCCTTTCAGCTGATGATCATCTTTTGGGGAAAAAGACATTGAAATGTTTTGGTTTTTTTTATGATTTCTTTTCTGTCTGTCCCATCCTGTCTCCAGCTGGTGGAAAGCTCGTGTTTTAAAGGTCCCATAATGTGCAAAACTTACTTTCTAAAGGAATTTTATGCTCCTCGGGTGGGGATCAAGCTGCATGTTAGACAAATGTTGTTCACCCAGCTGATTTATCATTTTAATATTATTTTTTATTTGATCCATTTTTATCTTATTATGATCTATCTTGGTCTTATTTTGTTTAATTGTGTTTATATTGTTAGATTTATTTTATGTCCTTTATTACTTTATGTATTGTTGATGTTCAGCACCTTGATCAGTACCTGTTGTTTTAAAGTGCTTTATGAATAAAGTTGGCTTGACTAACAACATCTGAAGTGGGTCGGATAAAAGAAATATGTCCACACAGTGCTCTGAATAACCGGGCTGCTATGGAGAAACTCCATGTGCTCAGCAGCATTTTATCAAGGATCATATTTCCCTCGTTGTGAAACATAAATGATTTTTAAAGACCAAAACTCCACAAAGTCTTATGTTTCTAAAGGGGATAAATGTGCAGTGAGAACATAAACCTCCATGTTTTAGATCATATTTAATCATGTTACAGAGCTCTTTAATCCTGAGGCCGTGAAGTGGAATAAGAAAAAAACCCAACAGGATTTAACATGAAACTGTTTCTCCTCAATGTGTGAGGACCTTTTATTGATTTAGGATTTTATATTCCCTTTCATGGCCTTCGTAATCAGTGACGTCACTACTGTATCTGGAGGAAAGCACGTAAAAAACACTGTAGAAACGAGCTATTTCAAGTGTTATTACGACTTAAAAATCTCGTCTTGTTGTGTGTTTGGGTGCCAGAATAGGAGGAAAAACATTCCTGGCAGTAAATTAAAGTTTTTTAGGAAACCAGTTCCGAAAAAAACCAAGACAATTGTAGCTGAAGCAATAAGACGAAAGGACAGGACAGAGACGATAAACAACAATTCTTGTGTTTGCAGCACACACTTTATATCAGGTTAGATAAATGTAATGTTAAGTGATTGTCATCGAGTCCAGATTAAGAAAATTGTACATTATAAAGGAAAATGTCTGCTATATAACGTTGCCTTTGTCACCACATGAATGCTAAACTTTAGACCGCAGCACAAAGATCGAGACGTAAATGGATGTATTTTATTAATTGAACGTGGTTATTTATGACGTAGTTGTAAGCCTCCAGTGATTTAAATGCATTGAGTTTCTTTTTGCTGTACACACATGGTGTCTCAATTAGGTACATATAGATGTCTGGCCAGTCGACCATCGCCAGTCCCAAAAGATCTTCATGCCACTCCCGTAAGGTGAATGGATCCGCCAGCCTGCTTCCATCTATATTTCTAAAATAGCTGTCACTGTCCCGTAAAGTGAGTGTCTGTACATATTCCTAGAGTTCCGAGACTGAACCACTTGCTTGAAAACCCGGCATTTACTAAAATGCCACCAAAAAATGTTAGCTGCCACTTGATGACATAGCTTCTAGCCTCCAGGCTAAGCTCCGCCCACCAAAAACGTCACAATGTTTGCACACTTTAAAACGGTCTATTACTGGCTTTTATAAGAAATTATTTAATGTAAGCTGTCACCATAAGAGTGTGTGTGCACCTTTAAATAAATAAAAGGGTTTGCAGATCTTTTCTTTCTATTCTTTTTAAAGATTGGATTATACAATACATACATACAACTTTATATTTTATAACTCTTCTGTTTCTGTAAGGAAAATCATATGGATTATCATTATTTTCATTATATTTGATTATGATTGATGAATATTATTATACTTTGAACCAATCATTTTAACTTTGTATCTATCTTGTACCAGTTTGTAATTTAATCATTGAGACACAGAGATGTGTGTTTGGGAACCAAGGTCTAACCATGATAAGAAGAAGATCACTGTGTACCTGACTCCGTGTCTTATTTAAGTGAAAAATGCTGAAACCTGATATTGTGAAATTCTGTAACGGTCAATGTACAAGGGGAAGGACTTCGTGAACCCCCCTATAAATATCTTGTAATGTGTGAAAGACCTCAGTGTGTGTATCATAGTGAGTTATGGTGCTTACACTCCTTGCAAGTAAAATTGTATACATGAGATAACGCTCTGTGTTCTTCTTCTGTTGAAAGGTTTAGCTTTGTAGTACTTGTGTTGGGAGGAATTTCCTCAACAGTTTATATTCATTTATGTTTTAACTTATTTGATTTCTAACTGCTCAAACTGGGGAAAATGTTATCATTTAAGATATAATCTGTAAAATTATATATAATGTGATGTGATCTATATCATGCCTTCTTCCATTTTGGGCTGCTGCTGTCTTATGCACACAACACACTAGGGCAGGCTAACCCGGACATTTGCTTCTCATCTAATGCTCTTTCACTGGGCTGCAGGGCAGCAGGAGTCTTGCATGGCTCCACAGGCAGCCATTATTAAACACAGAGCAGGGCAAGACATTACTCCGCAGGTTTTTCCAAAGACTTTTTTTGTTCCTTCTCTGTTTCTCAGATGCACACTCACACACCTTACTCATGTAATTTATGCTATTATAGTGAAAATTAGAGAAACAGTTAGGGGGAGATGTGATGTTCTTATCTGTAGAGACGCAGGCGAAACAGGTGCTGGAAGCCCATTACCGAACCGAATAAGCTGGATTAGCTTCAGCTGTCATTGGTTAGTTACTCATTTACCCTTCTGTGACTTGCTTGTCTGAAAAACTGCTTTCTCACTGATGGCTTTTACCTCACTAAATTCTCAATATAAACACTTATCCTAACCACTTTGCCCTTCAGGAGGTTTACATGTGCTCAGCATTTTAAAACATTTGGACTATTTCTTGGGTTTGAAACCCAGTCCAGGGGTCTCCAGCTGGCATTCACACAGAACAGGCCTGAAAGTGGCGTACGTCACTCCTCACATAAAAGGTGTGATCTATGAAAACAAAGGAGAGGGGAGATGTGCACCTATACCAAACTCTGAGCCCTGCGTACGGACATGCTGGAGACGATGCAGGTGGTGAACTAGACTGCATCGTCTTCCTCTCACTTCATTCCAAACATCAGCTGTAGATCTACATTCTCATCCAGACCAGCCATGGGATCTGTGCTGCAGCTGATAGTGAGCCAGAACTGTTCCAGAAACATCTTCCAGTAGGAAATATAGAAAACAAGCAGACCTCTGACCCTGGAGCAGAGAGAAGGGCAACT
Source organism: Rhadinocentrus ornatus (assembly GCA_037177495.1). NCBI lineage: Eukaryota > Metazoa > Chordata > Actinopteri > Atheriniformes > Melanotaeniidae > Rhadinocentrus > Rhadinocentrus ornatus. The sequence goes on from JBAMHW010000004.1 coordinate 4,112,759, forward strand.
AGCAGATAAATTCTCATTATGGGTGGAGCCTAAACCACGGAGTGACACCATCATTTTGCCAAGGTGGGAAGCAACCCGTCCCCCGCCCAGTATGAGTACCGACCCCAGCCCCCTCCCCGACAGGAATTTTTTCCCGGAGCAAGGATGTGATGCAGCGTTTGGGATGGGAACAAAGATCTTGACCGTATCCACAGAACCGTGCCTGATTTCCACATTCCAGCTCGGATCTGCGGAAGCTCATCAACGACATTAATGCTGCTGGACTTTATGTTTGGAGTAAAGCTTCCACCAGACACACCAGTGCTGGGGACAGCCAGAGCTCGGGACCACATCTCTTGATCCTCCTCCTTGAGGTCCGACCACTCCTTTTTTATTAGCTCCACCAAGGCAGAGGTCATGTATTCAGGGGCGTGGTTTGTCTGTTCTCATGACTGAAACCGTCTGGACGGACTTTGATCGAATTTTCCGAAATTGTCAGAAATGGAATAAAAGAACAAGTGAACCCATTTTGGGGGTGATCCGGATCACCGTCTGGATCCAGGATGTTTTAAAGGATTCTTTTCTACGGGGAGACAGGGATCAACAGTGTTGGTGTTGATCTTGGTGGAAGTCTGCATCTCTGAGAGCTTCTAGTTTATTTCTGCTCCAGTTCAGCCAGTTTCTGCCGTCGGCACCACATCAACACGCTGCATCGCAGCTTTTCTTTTATGTGGGAAATCAGCAGATTCTTCACACGCAACAACCTCCATGTTCTGCTTTGCATGGACCATTTACAGCTGGTTTGGGCATGTTCAGGGCGGGGTATGAGGCCGATTCAGGTGCGCACATTTCCACCTAGTCTGTGATCTATAAAGGGGAAATAGCTTGCAGACGGATGGTTTTATTTACATTTATAAATTTCTTTTTTATAAAACCTTTTATAGCTTTTAGTTTAGATTTCTATGTTTTATAAATGAGACCCCAGGAGCTCAGACATCCTACTGGTTTAGGTGCAGATATCAGTTCCTGGTTCAGGGTTTAGACACAGGAGCTGGTCTGGTCAGAAAAAAATCCTTTGATAACTTTTTTTTGTGTTAAAAATGTATTTCTGATTCACGACCTTCTTTGCCATACTTTAAGTAGATTTAGCTGTGGATACTTTTGGCTTTTACTTCACTACATTTTAGTTTCTACTGCAGTGTGTTGTGTTCAGCATGCTGTGGGTTTCATTGTTTGTTTTATTCTATATGAATATAATCAGAACGCTGCAGTAAATTCCAGTCACCTGAATGACATATCTGATATATCTGATAATGAACACTGCTATAAACACCCTACGTATTTTTTTTTTTTTTTCGAACTAAAAATTTAAAACAAAGTTAATATTTGTTACAAAAACAATAAAAAGAAGTTTTCAAAGTTTAAAAAAAAAAGGTTTTGGAAGAAGTTGAGTACTTATCTAGTCCAAAACCTTTTGTCAATAACAACTTAAATACTGACACTTTCACAGCATCTCTGAATAATTTTACACATTATGTCCTGTAACAATATCACTTACACAACACACAATGTTACTACACACAATAAATCATAGTATACAATATACATAGCTTTCAACAGATATCATTATTAGCTTTAAATCCTTTAATTGTCTCATCTTTTATCTTTTGTTTGAATTTTCCCATTGATTGACTTGTTTTTATATCCTCACCACAGCTGTTCCAGAGTTGAACTTCTCTTGTGGAAATACAATGAAATTTGGTGTTTGCTCTCACAGCCGGGTTTTTTAACATGTATGTTCGTCTTAGGCTGAATTTACTCTCCCTTACCTGGAAAAGCTTTTAAATACTGTGATGCAATTGTTTATTTTTAACATGTACATAATTTGAAGAATCTTGAATTTTAACAGGTCTTAAAATTTCAGTATTTTCAATTTGATGAACAGAGAATTGGTTGGTTCTGTGTAGGTGGAGTTTTTAGTTATTATGGCTTTCTTTTGAAGAAGAAAGACTGAATTTAATGTTGACTTGTATGTGTACCCCACACTTCAACACAATAGGTCATGTATGGTAGTGTGAAAGAGCAATACAAGGTGAACAATGATGACTGATTTAAAAATATGTGATTTTATAAAGAACAGAAATTGTTTTACATAATTTTGAGTTAATATAATTTATGTTTCTTCCAGCTTAGTCTTTCATCTATCAATACACCAAGACATTTTATTTCTGACACTCTTTCAAGTTCTATTTGATTTATCACAAGT
>JBAMHW010000004.1:4138556-4152966 GCA_037177495.1 Rhadinocentrus ornatus
ATTACAGGAGATAAAGAACTTTATCACAATATTCTAATTTTTGGAGACAGTCCTGTATATATATATATATATATATATATATATATATATACATATATTATATATTTTTACATGAAGCATCCATTAGCGTCCTCATACATATGTTCACACACAATGCAGGATGAATATTAAAGCTATTTGCACACACATATCAGCAATCACACACATTTATGAGGCAATAAGAACAGAACCGTGGAACATGTATGACTGTAGACCCATACCACAAAGAGAAAAAGCCTCCGATGGGAAGAACCGCCATGATTAACACGAAGTCCAAACCTTACAAGTTTAAAGCTCTTTACTCTTTACCAAAACAGAGGAAATAATTAGTCTCAATCAGATGAATCTTGCTGTTTCTGACTCGTTTTTATTCCTTTTGTATTTAGTTTTTGAACAACAAAAAGTTCTAGTGATCATCCAGCATACTCTAAAATATTCACCCTGAGCTGGATTGTTATGCAGGCAGTGACATGAAGTGGCAGCTGGTCACATTTCCCATGTTTATCATCCTATTTAACACAAAAGCAGAATTATAGCATATCTACATATTCTTCTGTTTCTGTATCTATCATTTTACGCAAGTTAAGTGAAGGCTGAACTTCAGATGAAGTAAAGCTGTGGTAAAAGACAAACTGGAAAACTTGGAACAGAAAAGTTAAATACCACTGGAAGTTTATCCGACATGTCTGTCCCCACAGGATACAACAAACACACCAACGCAAGTGGCATTTTGTGTCGCCTTAAATATCACGGGTGTTCTTCTGATGGATGAAGAGAAGAGAAACAAGGACAACCGAGAGAGGAGAAGTCAGCATGCAGACGGAACCGGCCTCCTGGTGTCCCAGAGTGCTTCTCTGCACCAGCTGGGACATTGTTAGCAGCTGATTGGTGCTCCACGTCTTCCCCATCATACCTGCATGGGCGGGGAATAACTGAAATATGCAACTCTGTGCAGACCTCTAGCTTTGTCCGTGGGAGATCCTCGTACTAGTTACTGGAGCTTTTCAGGTGATACTGTGGTCATAAAATCTAAATGTGGTTGGAGCAAACAGCCTGGTGTTGATGCAGACGTGTTTCCCACAGAGAAGAAGGTTAGGCCAACATTTTAATGGATTAATTATACAGACTAGGAGGAATTTTCTCTCAGTTATAGTGAAAATCACTTCTAGACTTTGACTTCTGGAAGGGAGATTAGCTTCTCCAGGACTAACCTGAGATCCATTTTCTAGTCCAGTTCAGGTTCAGGGGGCTGAAGCCTATCCCAGGAATTAGATTCCAATCAGCCCTATCAAGTACACCTGGACAGGTGACCAGTCCATCACAAGACCAACACAGAGACAACCAGCTGCGCTCAGTTCTTGGCAGAGTTTAGACCTGCTAACCTAACATCAGGTCTCTGGACGGTGGGAGGAAGCCGGATAACCCAGAGAGAACCCATGCATAAACGCGGAGACGGAGATGCAAACTCCACACAGAAAGACCGCTGTTCCAACCTCCCCCAGCCGAGGCTCGATCCAGCGGCCTTCATCACGTTATCTTTAATTCATTACAAATTACTTTGAACAAAAACTTTATTTAGAGCTTTCCTGATATTTAAAGCTAGTTTGCTTGATTTCTTGATGCTTGGAAAAGCGTGTGTGTGCAAATCAAATCTAGATCTAGAGGTTATCCAGGTCTTTACAGACCAGATCCCTCATCAAGCCCTGCTTTACTTTCATTTCATCAAACTGGAGTTAGCCAGCGGCGCATCACTTAATTACTTATGAACAAGATAATATTTCACTTAGAGTTTATGTCCAGTTTTAAAACTATTTGGTCGTATTGGCTTCTGTAGTTTTTTAGCTAAACATGAACTTTTAATTCTGGACGACATGAGGCTGATATGTACGTAGCAGAAACCCAGTCATGATCTTTATTATTCCCAGCCGGCAGCTGAGAAGTAAAAATGCTTCAGTTCTTTCTCTTTTCCTTTTATCTTGTTGACTTTTCCAATTAATTCAGTTTTATTAACAGACATGCCTCCTTCTCTATCCAGATTTAATCCAGATCGGAACCAAAAAAATGTATAATAAAAGAATAATTCCTAACAGCATCAACCCAAAAAAATGTCTTATTATTCCAGGGCATCACTTTTATTTCCATTTCAAGGTTTAAACACACACACACACACTGCAGCAGAAGAAAGGGGACATGTTGGCTCTAAAGTTCAGCTGGTTTAGAAGCGCTGACGGCTGCTGTAAACATGTCATCTGGAGATAAATGCCGCCCTCACCCTTCATTCAGCCTTATTAAAATCCCAAAATAATTAAAGCTAACCTTAATGTTTCTTCCCCTTTTGTCTCTGTTTTTTCTGCAAATCTATACTTAATTCCTTCAGTGGTAGGATAATTACCGGGTTTAAAGCAGCAGTCTGTGCTATTAATACTTAATGAAGGTTAATTCACTTGAATTGAGTGGGAATAAAACGCAGCATCGCTCACTGTGGCAGCAGAGAACTCAGCCGCTGGTAGATCTGTGGGCTTTAAAGGTCATCTCCCGCTCTTAATACCCCTTCATCAGCTGTTAGCAACTGCTTCATGTTTACACTTGAAGACAATTTCATCATGTAAGCAAATATTTCAGCAAGAAAAACAGATTGATGCAAACTGGCAACAATTTCTGTTTGCCTGGTCCTGAGGATCATTTAACATAGAAACTGCAGCTGGATTAGTAAACTGGACCGCAGAGTTGAAGATGTGGGATGTTCTCCTGAATCACGTTTGGAGGACCATCTCCATTGTCTTTTGGATGAAGGATGCTTGCAATCATCAGTTCATTGCCATCCAGTTGTCATGGAGACCTGTGCCTTGTCTGACAACTTCTAATGACGTAGGATGGGGATGGGAAAGTAGGGCAATCTCGTCAGCTTTCCACCTCAGTTTGAGGGGCGAGGGGTAAAAATAAGAAATGAGATTGGGCCCTACAACCATTTAGAAATTCCTGCTCTTGAATCAGTGTTAAACTTTGATGTGAGAAAGGCAGAAAAACCTCCAGTAGGTCTGAAGGGGCACCAACATATCACCATTAAAAACATTATAATTTTATATATAAAAAACTGCCTAAGGACTCAACTGAAAGGTGTTAATGTTCATCCCCTGGAAGATTCAAACCCTCTCCCACATGGGAGACTGATCTACCAATTGAGCTAACCAGCCAGTGATTAATCCTCCGCATTCTAGTCCTGGAACCAGAACTGGTTTTCTTTGTAATAAGATTGGATTTCTTAATTCATTATTTTAACACTGCAAAGGGCCGTGCTGTGTCAGAGGAGTAAAACATTGCATAAAAAGATGCGCTTCACTCAAAGCGCACGCAACACTTTTTACTTCTTTTGTACTAAATTGTTGGTGGACGTGGTTCACACACACAGACACACAGGATTTTAATTAATGTGGCTCAGCTTAATTGCTGTTTATGAATTTCATCTGGCAGGTGATGCTTACTGTGGTAAACGATTTATTTCTTTATCTTTTGATGAAAACAGACCTGCTTTAACACTCATTGCTTACAGTCTATTTAATGAGGCAACTGGAGCCCAGGGCTGTAAGCATTTCCTGTTTACAGAACACACAATGTCATCTTTGTATTTGTGTGTGAGTGTTGTTGTTTTAAATACCTCATTAGGAAATTTTCTAGTAAAATCACTGACCTGACCTGCCCTAATGGGCTAGTAACGTCATTTCTTTTAGAGTTAGACAAGAACTGGTTTAAGGTTGTCTGTACTAAGAAGAATGTCGTCATAAAGATATCTGCACAAGGCTGTGTTTACATGTGTCTCACACACGCAGTGAGGTGGTGGATGTATCTCACGGTTGCAAGGTAATTTACTGGAGAGGTAAAAGCCAGCCGCAGGGGCCACATGCATAAACAATCTGCATGGAAACAATGCATCCTGTTTCCTCTGCACACAAAGCGGAGCCATCTAAAGGAAGCGGGATTGGTGAGCATCACACATCCTTCAGGCCTCTTGTTTTTCCACTAATTTAACCCCAATACGATGTGGAAATGAGAAAAGAGGCACCATAATTCAACATTAAATAACACAATTTCATGGGTATGATTTTCTTTTTTTTCTCAAAGTGAATTTTCTTCATATACTCTACATTATTTCTGGTAGCTGTAAATAACTTCAGCTATGTGTCACAGTCGTACGTGGAAGAAGTCATTAATGAGGTTTTAGAAGTCTTTCATGCCGCCACCAGGATGGCGACGCCTGGAAGGTACGCTGTGCAGGTTGCCATCATAGCCCAGACGCTGTCTTTCTGTTAGCTTAAACACATCGTGGCCTCTCCCTTATCCTCACATCTCTTCCTGTTAACATCCGTTGCTCTGAACTTAGTTAAAATAGCTTTGAATAATTAGTTAATGTGTAATCTGTAAAGTGATATTTGGTTGAGTGGAATCAAGCGATACGGCTGAAGTCTTGCCCCTGACACCTTGATGTGTGTGCACTGATGTACTTTTAGGTTATATTCACGTTTTTACAGTTTCAAAAGCAACACAATGTCTTTATATTTTCTGCTGGGTTCATGTCAGCTGCAAAGCTGCAGTGATTAGCTCCATTTGGCCAAATTAGCTTCCCCACATCTGAAGTGTGCCCCAATAACTTTTGCTTCCCTCTGCCTGCAGCAGCACAACGAAGGTTGTACCTTCTTGAAAAGAAATGTTGCATAAAGGACATGGAAAGGCTTAATTCCTGAAGGAAAAGCATTAATGTAGCAGCAGCATCGCTCAGCGGGCCTTCAGCACAGAGGGATGCTAACAGCGCTACGGTAAGCTGTTTGACCTCCACCTCAGGGTCAGTTTCAGTCCTGCTTTGTGTCTCCAGTCAGGTCCAGTGATTCGGCTGCAGCTCCAGTGTTTATGGTGATAAGTGCTTGTATATTTTAATGTAATGGCCAGACACACTGTCTGCTGTTGCATTTGATTGTGCTAAATGACACGCCGTTCGCTCTATCAATAGATCGACTAAAAGCGTGTAATGCTTATCACTGGGACTGGCATCAAATTCATCTCTATCCGCCCTTGAGATGTTTTTATCACACAATGCATACAGCTGAAACATAAAGGATTATTAAGTTACACATGATGCTGCTTCACAAACATCCCACATTCAGCATGATATCAATGGCATCACCAAAGAAATGTGAAAATTCAAAAACCACATAAAACCACCAAGCAATGAAAGCAGCACACACTCCAGGCCACGAGTTCACCCCATCAGACCCACGTCTATCACCAATCCAGATCATAAACGTGGCCAGCAGATAAAACCTAGCTCTCCCTCTCTGCTACGCCGTTACAGTGTAATGGACAGCCTGCCAGTCACCTCAGGAAACTACAACAGGTTGCAGTGCGAGTCCTTACAAAATATGTTCCTGTCCTTCCCATAAGTAGCTGTCAGAAACCAACAAGCACATGTCAGACCTCCCATAACGTTTAGTAGGACTCATAAAGAGAAAAGATTATTAACACTTAGTTCTCCATAAACCCTTTCCCTGGCTGAGAGAGCCCAACAAACCTTCTTCAAAACCGTCTTCTACACATCAGCTCTGTTGTAATTCCACAATGAAGCCTCATGCATCGTCTCATTTCAGAGAGTAACAGCTTTTTCTGCTTCTTCAGCCACTGAAAACAGCAACGTTAAGATAATAGCCCAAATCCATTATTAATATTATCATCATCATTATTATTATTATTATTATTATTATTATTACCGACTAACAGGAAACACCGTGGTTTGATTAACGATTCCAAAACTCTGCTCCCGTGATTCTCAGCTCTGTTTTAGGTCAATAATTAAAACTCAGGAGCTTCATTTAGAAATATTTTCCACATAAACACAACACAACCAAAAAAAAAAGAAAAAAAGTCAATAAACTATATAATCAGAGCTTGCCTATGAGACAAGGCTCAGACAGAGAACTGATACATAACACATTCATCATTCATCTAAATGCCAAAAGCAATGTACATGAAACTGGCTTTCATCCCCTTACAGAGCACACGGAAGGTCAGTGGAAAGTAAATAAAGTAAAAGCTGAATTCCAAAGTGGAGTGGCTGAAATGGTGAACACATCTGGTCAGTACCTGAAGGTACCAAGGCTCCTCCCAGTGGTCTTAGAAGGGAAACACTTAGCTGGGAATCACATGTCGGCTCCGAACCAGCTGGAATCCAGTAAGCAGAGAAAGTCTGGAGAGTTGGAGCTAGGAAGTTGGAGGCCAGTTAATTAACAACCATTAATATTTCTCTCCATTTTAAAAACAGCACTGTTGACGTTTTACTTAAAAAAAAACTAAATGTTTTCTAGATAAGATGTTATCCTGCATTTTGAGGTAGGTCCACAGCTTCCTGTTTAATGTGCACATCATTAACAAAAAAGGCTTTTTCCTAGTTTATGTGTGTGAGACAGCACAACTGTAGCGATGCACAACCATCAGTCTGCACAGCCAACAAATTAAGAGCTTTTACTGGTCCAGATCTGCAAGAGATGAAGAAATACATCAAGACCCCCTCCCCAAAAAAGTAAAAGGCAGAAGGATGAAGACAAATACGAGTGAGTAGCAATCAGAAAGGGGAAAATGAAAGAAAAACAAAGTTAGAGCAGGCATGAAAGAGGGAGAAGTGAGTGGGTGAAAACATGAAATGGAGAAAAAATAGATTAAGAGAAATAATTAAGAAAGATGATCGAACAGGGTTAGAGAAAATGATGAAAAAGAGGTAGCAAGCAATAGACAGAGACAAAGAGGCAGAGAGAGAGAGAGTGTGTCCTTAATGACCACTTTAGTAGTTTGGAGGCGGTAATTTGGTTAGCCTCCGGGCTGCAGGTCATGTAACACTATCCTTGCCAAAGCAGATAACGCTGGCTTTATGTGCGTGTGCACATTTGCATGAGCGTGTCTGAGAGCATGTGTGCGTGTTTGTAAGCCAATCCCGACATAGCCTCAATCGTTTCTCTGTAGGAGTCCTGTGGAAATTGCTGCATAAATGAAATTATGTTGTAATTTAAATACAATTTATCAAAGGCAGTTTGGTGTCACTCCCATTGGAGCCATTAGGCCTCCTCACACTCCCAGAAGCCAGGAGGACTTCCAGCTTCTGGAGAACAAAAGAAAAGTTCCACCTCTGGCGGGAGGAAACTGGTGCACATGCGGTACTGAAACCATTCATGACCATGTGGAGAATGATCATCAAATAAAATTTTCTAGGACTTAAACATGTGATGCTTTCCAAATTCTCTCCCACATAAAGAGTGACACAGCAGCTGGATTATATCAAAATGGAGCTTTCTTTTTGCCTTAAATTCTTTTTTTTTTTTCTTTTTTTTTTCACACTAATGTCTGTTACTAATGTGTAATGGAGGTGATCACAGAACGGAGTATAACTGAAAACATGAGTGGGGTTCAGTCATTGAGCTTATCACTAGTTTTAATGCTAACATGCTAAATATTACGGATGCTATTGCTCCTATTAAGGTGAAGGTTGACTGCGAGGAAAAATTCTCCATGGAGAAATTCCACACTGGTGAAAAATAGAGAAAGAGAGTGTAGGAAAGCTGACCACAGATAGAGAAAAACAATCAGGTTAATTATGACACGTATAAAGAGAAAATTTAATGCAAGAAGTCCTGTTTGTCTGAGATTATTAGTAAAAACAATCATGAAGCTCGAGCCTTATTTGCTGCTGACGACAGAATGTGTCAGTTGCACCTGGACTTTATTCCACCAAGGCTGCAATGAGTTTGCCAAATTCTCCACAGAAAAAAACAGTCTACTCCACCCCAAACAGTCGAGGCAGATGTCCGCCCTCCCTGACCCAGGTTGTGTCGGAGGTTAAAAGGGAGTTTTTCCATTCCCCTGTCGCCGCTTGCATGCTCAAGATGGGTGATTGGATCAAAGTCAAGATTCAGTGTAATCTGTTGGTATAGCGCATTCCAGTGTCTCACTATTGCAACTACGGTAGCCACCGTGTGTCAAAATGCCTTGACAACACCAATGAAAGCATGTCATCTGATAGTTCATGGAGTGTTCGCTCAGGTAAAGAAGCAATTTAATAAATATTGCAAACTGTCATTTATGGTTCCTCTGTGTTTAGAAGGAAGAGTGGTTCTTACAGGGGAAACAGATCTTGACAAGGAAACTGGCCTCGACACAGCACCGGGTTTTTGTCCCAATAAAACCAGCTTTTAAAGCCGTCCCACCAGCTATTAGTCCAGCTTTACTGCACCTGAAAGCTGGCGTTTACCATGACTGTGAAAGCTACCATGTAAACATACACTTCTGTACCAACGAGGCTGGTGTATTTTAGCCGAAACTACTGTTATGGTGCCCATGGTAACTATGGTAACAAGCAACACTGTCTAACAAAACCTAATGAAAAAAAGTTAGCTTTGGGCTTATTTAGCTTACTTACTTCAGCATTCCTTTTAAAGTCTTTCTTCTTCTGGAGCTCCTTCCACCTGGGGAAGGCTAGCCCCTTGTTGAGCCTCCTTTTTTGTATTATCTGGTCACGCTGCCTTTAAGTCCCCTTTTTGGCTTTCTTGGTGATGGTGAAAATGCTCCCGTGCTGCTGCTGCATATGCATGGTCCGGCATTTTTATGAATAACCATTTAATAGATTTTCCAACTTGCCGGGGTAGAAAGCCTCTCGTTTATCTTCTCCTCCCGCATCTTAATCACTGTTTCCTGGCTCGCAGGGATTCTGTGTTGGCGCAATTTTTCCAGCGGTTGTAGTTTCAAGATGGCCTTACCCGCCACATGTATAAACAAATCTAAAATACTTCACTTACGAGAATATGTCAGATCATTATCGGAGGTCATAATACATCAATGATAACACATATATACATGCAGACATCGACTTTGGCCAGTAAACAACAGAAAATGTTATAAAATGTGCCTTTAACTGGGCTATTATTAATTATGAATTGGCTCAAACTGATTTGTCTGTAAAGCGCCCTCAGATGACGTTGTTGTGAAGCGGTACTATACAAATAAAAATGAATTGAACTGAATATCAGACAAATAACAGCTGAACTCCGCCTCTTGCTGTTTGGACATCCTGACTACAGGTTTTTTCAAAAAGTTCTTAACGACTCTGGAGCCGGATTTGGTACAAATGTATGAACCTGTCTTTAATTTCGGGCGTCTTCCCAGAGCGTCTGAAAACAGCTGTAATCAAGCCTCTGATAAAAAGGAACAATCTAGACAAGACACTCTTGAACAACTACAGGCCAATCTCAAATCTTCCGTTTCTAAGTCAGATAAATTAAAAAAGCCATTTTTCATCAGCTAAATGACTTTTTACCACAAAAAAATGCAACAAGGTCTTCCAGTCATGTTTTAGACAGCACCACAGCATTGAGACTGCTCTTACCTAAGTCAGTAATGACAAATGATTGAATACAGATGATGGAAACATGTCAGTCTTAGTCTTATTGGAGCTCAGTGCTGCATTTGATACAGTTGACCACACTATATTACTCACGACTGGAGAACTAGGTGGACCTCTCTCACACTGCACTACACTGGTTTAAATCTTATTTAGAGAACAGGAAATACTTTGTGTCAATAGGCAACTTTACATCTGAGCAGACAAGAATTACATGTAAAGTTTCCCAAGGTTTCATCCTGGGGCCTCTTCTGTTTAACAACTACATGCTCCCACTGACACAGCTCATAAAGAACAACAAAATTAGTAACCATAGCTATGCAGATGACATGCAGATATACTGTAACACAATGTCACCAGGAGACCGTGCCCCTGTACAGGCTCTTGGTAAATGTATTAAGGAGATTAACGACTGGATGTGTCTAAACTTTCTTTAGTTAAACAAAAACAAAACTGAGGTGGTTGTCTTAGGAGCCAAAGAGAAACTATTTAAAGTCACCACAGAGCTTCAGTCTATACACCTAAAAACCACCAACTAGGCCAGGTGTAGTGACGGATTCAGGCCTAAACTTTAAAAAGCACATGAAGGGAACCACAAAGTCTGCCTACTATTAGCTTAAAGCCGCAGCGTGTAAGAATTACTCCCATCTAGTGGTGCACTAATATATTACAAGCAACCGAGTAGTGCGCTACTGGAGCCTCACCGTTTAAGAGCGTTATTACAAATATGGAAGCTGCGGAGATTCATAAATGTAAAGTTCGAGTGTCCCATCAGGTGATGAGGAACAGAACAATACATAATTATTATATTTTTTATGCCAATAAGTTACAAGTGTGCCCTCCATGTATTTAGTACCAAGCTACTGTTAATAGCTAATGTTATCGTATAAAATCGTTTTTCTGACTTGCTGACTCAGAGATCATCTGATGAAGGGAGTGGAAGAGGGAGAAGAAGAGGGAGTGAAAGCAGGGCAGTGGACTATCGGCGCTGCAAGAGGAAGATTCCGTGCTGTAACATTACTCTGTGTTTAATAACATGCATTTCAGCTAATTTATCCAGGGAGGTGGGCGAAAAATCGATAGAAAATAATTATTATATAAGAGATTTTTTTGTGATAGAATGCTGCAGTTCTGGTGATTAAATCACGACGAGAAACTGGTTTTACTTTGTACTATTTTGCCTGACTAGAAGGAGGACAAATACCCCAATCCCTCACTTATCCAGCAGAAAGCCTGCAACCTCCGCATTAGCTTTGAAGTCCCTGCCTCCATCTGGTAAATGCTCCACCGATGTACACTCTTATTTTCTCCTGGTTTTTATTTTTTTCTTTCTTGGCTATTTTTTCCTCCATCTCACGGGCAAAGAGTATAGATCAGACCTGGTTATATTACGGCTCACGGGCCACATCTGGCCCTTTGTGCCCGCGTGAAGTCAATCATAAATTACAACATGGATAGATTATATAAAATAAAAATATTTATGTTGTGCGTGCAATACAACTGTGCTGCTTTTATTTTGAAAAGCGTTACGCTACTTCCGTATTGATGTATGTGCGTGATGCAAGCTTTGAGTGAAGGTGAACAGTGACAAGTGATGCTAACCAGGCTACCCTGAAGATGTCAACTCGCGCTAAGAAAAGAAAAGTTGATAATGAATGTCGTGTTTTTAACAAGACATGGACTGACTTCTTCACAGAAATTAAAGGTAAAGCTGTGTGCTTAATTTGTGGTACACAGGTCCTGTGTTAAAAGATTACAATTTAAAAATCGCTAGAAAAAGTGGGGCATTTTTCTGACAGAGTTTATTAAGGAGTGCTTATTGGAAAAAGGGTGCGTTTGAGAATGTCTCACTGTGGCGAGGCTAGTAGAGGACATCGCTGGAAACCTGGAGCTTCAGCTGAAGAACAGAGCTGCAGACTTTGTTTTTTTTTCTGGCTTTGGATGAGAAGTGCGATGTGTGTGACACCGCCAGGTTCTCATCTATTTACGTGGAATAACTGCAGACTTTCCAGTCATAGAGGAGCTGGCAGCCATGCAGTCAATGAAAAGGACAACCACTGGTAATGACTTATTCACAGAGGTAAATGCATGTTTGGACAAGTTAGGACTGAAATGGGACAATCTGGCAGGTGTGACAACAAATGGTGCCCAGATCTGACTGGAAAAAATGTTGGTCTTTTAAAGAGATGCAGGATAAAGTGACAGAAATTACTCCTGTGCAGAAATTGACATTTTTGCATTGTATTGTACATCAGAAAGTGTTGCGTAAGACGGTGTTAAAGATGAACCACGTTGCTGATGCTGCTTAAAGAAGAGAACTTTCTACACCTGAGAAGGCCTGCTCAGAGGATTCTAGTCCTCTTTGGATCTTATTATGTATGTGAATAGACATCCTCAGTGATAAAGTTCAACAAATCACTGATGACCACCTATCAACTGTCCTTCGGATCGCCACCTTAGACATTCAGCCAGATTTCAATGCCCTTGTTAAAGTCCAGAACAGACTGGATTATTCTCACTGAAAAGGCAAAATGAGGAGGAAAACATTACAAGTCGTTGTATTGTGGCAATTCAATAATATTCTTGTTTGTTGATTTTCATTGTCTGTGGAGATTAACAAGTTAGGATTAAATTGCACTGTTTCAGTGATCGTTTTTTTTTTTTTGTTTTTTTTTTTGACCTATGCACCACACATTCACATAGCCTAATATAAATATTTACAGAATAGTTTTATTCTGCTGATTACCAGTACCAGCTATTCATTTGGTAAATTTTACAAGGGAAGAAAGTTGAGCAGAATTAAGTTCAAGTTGTGGATTTGGCCCTCTGACACAGTTCAGGTTTCTCATATGGCCCCTTGTAGAAAATTATTGCCCAACCCTGGTATAGATGGTCCTCCATTTCAATGTAAGCTGGCAAGCTGAATCATCCACGGTTGTCTTGGCTTGTTTACACCTGTAATGTAGGAATGCTGCATCTCTACTATGGACAATTATAGGGCCAGAGTTAATCCAGCCATTACCGATGCACTGCTTCGATTATCTGTGTACATTCAAGCGGTTCTTTTATTAATTGAAACTAAAAATGAAAAACCGAAAAACCGCTAGTTTTTTCTATTTTCGTTGTGGATTACGAACTTTTATCCGTTTTCTGTTGTTGTGTAAGAAATAAAAATGGAATAACGTTTTGGATTTGTATTTTTAATTTAAAGGCATGAAGAGAAAGTTCTCCCTGCTCTGTATTAGATGTGTTAACAATACATCCAAAGCTCTGTTGAAGTGATTCAGTAATTATACTAATGTCTTAGGGATATCAATTATCTGATGGAGGTACTTTTTCTCTCTGGGAACTGTCTTCATCACGGAATATGGTCTTACGTTGTATCGTGGTGGGTCTGCGTCTCCCTGCTGGACTCTGCAAAGGTACCTCATGACTAAAGTGCGTTGGCCCCCTAGTGGGCACGAACTGCAACTACAGTGGTCATTTGGAGCAGTGCATAACTACAAAGACTCATGGGAAATGCATATTCAGCAGACATTTATCCTGATGTGATTGTCACCTTATTAAATTGAATTATGCTTTTAATTTGGTGTCTTTTGCATTTAGAAGTTAGAAGCTGTGTTATATTTATATGTAGTGTTAAATTGGCACCATGAGTGTAAAGGAAAGGAGACTGGTTTTATCAGCTTGTTCTTTTCAGCTATGATATTCACAGAAACACCATGACAGCAGCAACTCCTTTATCCCTTATTTCCCCAGGTTCATATGCTTAGCAACAAAAAGGGCTTTAAAGTCCCCTTTCCACCATCAGGTGCGGACAGGGCGAAGCGGGATGCATTTTTTTTCTGTTTCCCTACGTGAAAACTGGGAAGGGTACCTTAATATCCAACCCACCCCATCCAACTTTGTTTGAACCATTCTGTTGGGGTACCAATCTAACAGACCCGACCCGAAAAGGTGGAGTTTGACACACTGCTTGGAAAAAGGTTATGTCCCGTACGACCTGGCATAAAAACAAAGCAGGAACAGCTCCTTGTTCAGAGCAACAGATTTTCTTTTTGTTGATTAAATCTCCGTTTAAAATTACATCATGAAGCACCGCCAAGAAGAAAAAACACAAACCGTTGGATGACCGCCATCCTTTGTTTCTGAGTCGTGTTCTGGTTCTACTCTACAGAAGGCGCTGCGATGGTTACTGCTGTTACATAGCTGAAGCATCTATCGCTTTCCGGTTGATGCTCCACCTCTCAGGTAAGGTTGCGGTTGCTGTGGAAATGCAATAAGGCTACAGTTTACAGAATATACCCGCACCCTAACCGACCCGCCCAGCACCCGTTGGTAGAAACGAGGCTTTGAAGGAATGAACCTGGGCAAATACTGGATAAATGAGTCCATCGCTGCTGCCGTGGTGTTTCTGTGAATGTCATAGCTGAAAAGAACAAGTTGGTAAAACCAGCATGTTGGGATATTATCACTGTACCGCTGATCAGTAGCCAAAGAGGAGCAAGGCTGAGCAAAATTTGTTCATCTTACTGCATATCCCATCAGCACAAATATTTTACATCTTTCGTTTCTAGTCGCATGATTCAGAAACACATGTTCAAACACAAACTAAGGCTACCGGGATTGATTCAGGAAACAGTTAAGATTAAATAAAACAAAAAGGGAGAAACACATGAAATATTCAAAAGCAGCCATAGTTTAGCCATTTATCACTGAGAAGAACCAGGCTTCAAATTCTGTAAAAACAGAAACACAGGAAAGAAATAAGAGTCTCAGCTTGTGTTCTGTGGGAAGCAGGGAAGGCGGCAATGCGAGGGAAATGTATCTCTTTTGCATCACATAAAAAGATGAAAGAACCCTTAAAAATATTAGAATTAGAACTAAAAATTAAATCATTAGAGGACGCCTACAGTACTTCGCCAAATGAACCAATGATGA
>JBAMHW010000004.1:4186136-4204026 GCA_037177495.1 Rhadinocentrus ornatus
CCTAAAAAATTTTTAAAAGCTAAAACCAGGCCTTTAGCTCATTTAGAAAGTTGTATCCCCATTGGTCACGCAAAGTCAGGGCGTAAATCACGTCCACACGGGGCTGGGAAAACAAGTATGTGTGTGTGTGTGTGTGTGTGTGTGATCTTTGTTCAGCTGAAGCAGATGGATTTTTTTAACCACTTCCACCTGAAACAAGGTCCTCATGTTCATCCTGTAATGAACAGATAGAAAACACACAGACTGAGGAAGAAAATTCTAATTTTCTATTTAATAACGAATAAAAATTTAGTTTCCCGTCAAATAAAATGTAAAGGACGTTGAGAAGCAGGTTTTTAAGCAGGCTGGCAGAGCTGCAGAGACAGGCGCGTGCATCCACCATCATTCCTCACCTTCACCTTATTTCTCTTGTTTCAATCCTCACCCAGCACGCAGCGGAAGCATGAAGGCTGATAACCATCATCCAAAGGTAAAACGTGCTGATCACATGAAGCGGTTTTAGTCTCCGGCTGAGCATCCTGCACGTCAGTCACGAGCCTCAGTGATCTTCAAACTATTTACCATTTTAAATGTTTTCATTGAGTTTTGTCTATAAAACATTTATTGTTTATGTATATTCCACTATTTTCTCCACAGCTGGAAGAGTTTGAGGGAATAAAGCTGATCAGAAAATCAATCCCGCTGTCTGACTGCCTGGTTCAGAAACTCAGGAGAATTTTCAATTATGTCAAAAATATTTAATGTCTTTAAAACAAAAATATTTTATTGATGTTTTGGGAGTTATAGCAGAGCAAAGAGTTATTATAAGAGCATCTCCAGAGTCAGTGGAGAACGAGTGAAAACCTCCTGGTGCCAACAGCTGCAGGGATGAAGAATTTACAATTTATCTGACTTCAACATTTTCTTTTAAGAACAGGGTCCATATTTCTACCAATGATGTGCTCTCATGGAGCCCAGGAATAAATCCTTCCTTGCATTTAACACTTACAGAGAGATCACCTATTACCTGTTTAATGACATGAGGAGGTTTAGGTTAAAAAAAGATCTCAAAGATAAATATAGTTTGTGCTTGGTTCACTAACCTGATATTATACAGCTCTGTTATAAAGCCATCCTACCACTGTCCCCTCATTCACACACCTAACCTTAAAATCAGGGTTTAAATAAACCCTGCTTTGCACTAAAAGGTAATAAAAGAAAAACTAAAATAATGAGATTATTTTAACAGGAGAGGAGGCAGAAGGAAGGTGTGGGGTGGTTCTGAGTCAAAAAATTCTCTTTCTATTCATTCAATTCACACAGATTCGTCAGTTTCTTCGCTGTTCAGATGAGGATGATTTTCTTCTCATGGCCACCAAAAAGCAATCCACACAGAACTTAAATTGTTCTGTTTTTCCACTAATCGTTAAAAGGATTTTATATATCAGTACACACACCCAGCGAACTGATATATAAAACACTTAATTAAACAGTCATAATTTCAAAAATTTCCCAAAATATTTCAAAACAAAGAGAAATATATTTAAAACATTTATCTGAGTTATTTGTGTGAAATAGTGTTTGTTCTGGGGTTGTTCTGTAATAAAACGGTGTTTACAGAAATGGAAACTGAGGCCCAGTCCAAGATCACATTTAATCTTCTGAATTATTCATTGTAATAATTCAGACAGTTATTATGATTATTCTTTTAAAATGGGCCTTTTACTAAAGCTGAAAATTTTTTTAACTTTAGCTGCTTGAATGAACGTTAATACTCTGCAGATGTTACCTGATTGTACCTGACAAGTCTTATTTTCCTACTAGACTCCAACAAATGTGAAATAATGACAAAATTCAGACCTGATTTAGAGCAGAAAATACTTCATTTTCTTTCATCTTTACAAACTTCTCTGCTGGAAAACAGTGGAGGTTAAATAATAGATAATTAAAAAACAAATCATAATTTACACCTGAGATTTTACCTGATATTGTCTGAAGGACATAAAAACACAACGTGGGAAGGAAAAGGTGTGTTGTGAGGCATGCACACTGGTGTGTAACGGAGAGGTTTAATATTGTGTGGGAAGCATCGGGAGGGTAAACAAGGAGGAGAAATAGCAAAGATGGGATTTCGTCGGGCCAACAGAGAGTGTAACGGGATGCAGACCTGCTCCAACATGCCCACATGCATGCACAGGTTTAAGGTTTAGGAAGAGAAGGTGTGGCTGTTACCGTGCACTGATACACAGTCTTAGTGCTAATGAATGACTGTAACTCATAATTAATAAAACGCAGACTGTGATTGTCTTACAAAAAGATACCTTGTGCACATAAACACAATGACACTAACAGATGAGCACGCCCAGAAAGCCCATGTGCACAGCAAATACTGCGTGTCTGTAATCAGGACTAAGTGCACCAGGGTGAGTCATTGAAAACCTCCATCCGCTCGGCTACGAGCCTCAACTGACTGCAGCTGCCTGCTGTGTTTATTAAAAATATAATCGCCCCATTATACTCATTAGCTTATTGCTCCCACTAGCACAGAAGCAAAAAAAAAAAAAAGTAAAGAAATGAAATGAACAACACAAGTAGAGAAAAATAAATTATTACTGAAATATCAACTATAGTCGTTAAACATCAGCCCCTGCCAGGACAAAGTAATGACCTGTTTCACCAAATCTCACAGAGTGGACAGTCAGGAGATGACATAAAGCACCAGGTCGATGATGGCGGCAGCATCATATAAACACGTCATCCTAACGGAAGACGCAGAAATCAGCCCTGTTTGATGGCCTTGTCATTTTTAATGTCTTCCGTTTTCCTGGAAGTGGTTTAGTTAAGTTTTTAGCCGGCATTTATCTGGTAACCTGTGATACTCATACGAGCATTGTACAGCAGAAGCCGGTTGCCATGGTTGCCTAGTACCAGGAGCAACAAGGATCATGGGTCAAGTCGCCAACATAGTTGATAGGAGTGTACAGATATCTGACTGCATCAAGAAGTCCTGGAAGTTTAGCAGATCCAGCTACTTTGACTTTCTTCTAACTGTGGTTTTGGGTTTCCAGTCATTGTGTTGGACAAATCATTCCAGCAATCTCCACTGGACTTTAGGACCTGGGGGAAGCCAGGCTTCACCTCCTCCACCAGGGCATTCTGCTGACTCTGATTCGCTGGCTGTGCTTCCAATTTCATTTTGGTGGGCTTTGTTTCCTTTTGTTTTGTCTAATGACTCTAGTGAGCTGTCATTCACTCAAATCAACCAATCCATGGTGGAGATGGAGGCCCGCTATTTACACACAGTCCTACCTCAGCCCGAGCAGCCTTACACACAACTAAGCAGATCCAGCTGATGTACACATAAAACATTTAGTTTCATGCATGAGAAAATCCAGATAACAGAGATGATACCAGGCAGTGATCTGAGCTTTTTACCTAAACTTCTGATGTAGTTCTGCTCCACTTTATCAGAGTAAACCTTTGCAGTCATAACGTTCTATAAGGTTATAAGGTTCTGGTTCTGGGGTCTGATCTGGATCCTGGAGCTGATTGTCCAGACAAGAATGCTGTACAAGCTGCTGGACATGATGGACAATTCTTCACATCCTCTATACAACACAGTGTGTTCAGGCAGAGGCTTCTTCAGACCTCTGTAGGTACAGGACAAGTACAGGAGCCATTTATACCAGGAACCTATTTGACTAAATAAGTTTATTAAAATCTAAAAAAGCACCCCTATGATGATGTTACGTCTCCCCTTGTCTAGGGAGAAGGGAAGCGGTAACAAAAAATAATATAACAAATCAAAACAACTCGGGTCTCTTAATAGATAACAGAAAGGGTTTCCTATAAAACAAAACACAAAAACATTTCCCGGCTTTAGAATATTTAACAAGTTAACAAAAGGTGTCCCAAAAGGGTATTTACATAATCTAATAACAATAAACAAATAAATACAAAAACTAAATACCATTAAGGTTCTATTTTCTATATTTACAATACAACTCAAAAACTTCTCCTAATGAGAGCGAGATTCTAATCAAAACTATTTAACTTAACAAAAATCTCTCAAACGGAAAATACTCAATAATGACAAAAACGAAAAACAATACAAAAACGAGAAAACAATACAAAATGAGAGAGTCTGTTCACTTTTCACTGTCACTCCAAAAAATCTCAGTACGAAACAAATCAAACTATTTACTTATCCAAATTCCTTTTTCTACCAAGAGCAATACCACACAGCCTTGTTTGCATACCACCGCAGCGCGCGGCTGAAGGAGGAGATTTGAGGGAGCACAGCCAATCACAGAGGTGCTCCCACACAGTCTTAGTTGCCTGGCCTGAGTCACAGCTGCACACAGGCCAGGGGACCTAACAGATGACAACAAACCATGGACATAGGTTTCCCTTGCCCGGATGTGGGTCACTTGGGTCCCCATCTGGAGGTGGGGCACAGAGGTGAGCCCTTGTTGGCCAGGCCTCTGGCCATAGGCAACTCCTTTCTGGAGTTGCTCCCGGTGAGAGGCGCAAAGCAGAATTTATCATTCATTAGTGGTATGAACATTCTTACCAAGAACAACCATACAGAGGGTTCCAATGATCTCTAGATAGCTGCAGTACAGTGCAACAAGGAAACTAGAGTCTACTGAAAGTTCCCATTAAATGTGTTTCTGATTCAGTGCATAACACACTGATTCCACTTTAGTTTACAGCTTAAAATATACTTCAGATCAAAGATAGGAATAGCCAATACGCATGATGCTAGCTACATTATGGTGCTAGCTGTTAGCATCTCCGTTGTGACATTATCACATCTGTTTACCTCAACAAGCAACAGGTCAGGGAGGGGGAGGGGGAGGAGGGAGCAGAGACACCGGTTACCTGGTAACGGCGTCACCTTCTCTCGACCACTTGGAGCTACAAAACACTGGAACACACCATAACTTTATGTTTTTGCAAAACAAAGATTGTGCAAGAGAGATTTCTTTTACTATAACGTAAACATAGAGTTATAATAGTAGAGACGTGATGAAATGATGGCATTAATGATCATCTCAGATAGTGGCACAAGCGGACTCAGCTTGGCAATATTCTTTAAATGATAAAAGCAAGAAGGAACCAGCGATTTAATATTAGCATCCAAAGATAGTGCAGGGTCAAGAATTACCCCCAAGCTCCTGTCCAAGGGCTTAATTAATGACGCAAGTGTGCCAAGACTCTCAAGCATCTTAGGAAGAGATCTGTCAGGGCCACAAACAAAGGTTTTAGGTCTTGCATTGTCATAGTTGTCATAGTTTTATTCATTCAACTCCTGACAGCATCGAAACACCCCAACAAGATCTGTATCTTAAGAGCATCCTCAGGGTTAAAAGAAATGTATAGGTGAATATAATCAGCATAACAAAGATAAGAAATGTCTTTAAAAGAGCCTCAAACATGCTGCAGAGGAAGCAGATTTAAAATGAACAAAGGCCCCAGAACAGATCCCTGTGGAACACCATAGGTGAGAGATGAAGAAAAGGTCTTAAATTTGGCAGCAGCCACAGAAAATGATCTTCCAGATAGATATGAGGAAAACCATTTCAAAGCAGTTCCTGATACCCCAGCCAGTGATTTAGCCTGTCGAGCTTGTGATGATTCACATTGTCAAAAGCTGAGGTCAAGTCCAACAACAATAACATGGAGCAATGGACTGCAAGGGCTGTTTCAGTAGAGTTAGCCATGCAAAAACCAGACAGCAACAGCTTACTGTTAATACTATAGTAAAATCGTTGAAAATGTTTTGATTTCATTTTAGTATAAAAGGAAATAATTGAAACTTTACCATGGAAAAATAATTATTTTCACTTTATTTTCCCATCATTTCTTTTCACTGATTACAAACAAAAGGGTAAACCTTGATATTTTTTTACATCCGTTACATGAACAAGAAGAAAAAAAGGCCAAATATTAACTAAAACAAGACTTTGAAAACAGAGTTTTCTCCTTTTTTTCTACCTGAGATGTTCTGTGTAAAGTTAAAACCAGTAGATGACTTTAACGTGTCCTCCATTCATCAGAGATCACTGGCATGTTCAGTTTCCATGCTTCTGGGAATAACATTTTAAGCCTGAGTGTAAAATTGATTTTATAATACTTCTGGGAAAAAAGAGCCAGACCTGCAACATTGTGACGCATTATTCAGTTCATTGATGTCACATTTCTGCAGTGCGATTAATTCTGAGACCCCCTGAGTCTACACCCTTTATAAGAAGGAGCACAGCTCAGACCATCGATCAATCTCAGACCCAGTGGTTCAGTTGAAGATTGATGCTCCAACTTTTCTGGCTCACAGGCCCCCTTTTACCTCCCAGATGCTGTTATTGGTTCATCAACACCAAGGCGAGGCAAGTTTACTTGTATAACACATTGCATCTACACTGCCAGTCAAAAGTTTATACACAGTTTTCCATTAGATTTAACAGAAAAGTGTGTCCAAACTTTTGACTGGTACTGTACATGGCAACTCTACTAGGCAAGGCAAGGCAGTTTATTTGTATAGCACATTTCATGTACAGGACAATTCAAAGTACTTTGCATAAAACAAAAGCATTACAGATATTAAGAAATAGTAAAAGGCAACAACAAACAGCAAGAATCACAATCAAACCATAAATTATATTAAAATGATTAATTAACTTAAAATATTATTAAGTTAAAAAGTTACCGTGCAAAATTAATTCATAGGCACATGAGAAAAGAAATGTTTTAACCTGGATGTAAAAATGTCTACATTTGGTGAAAGTTTAATCTCCTCTGACAGTTTGTTCCACCTGTTTGCAGCATAACAGCTAAATGCTGCTTCTCCATGTTTAGTCTGGACTCTGGTCTGGACTAGTTGACCAGAAACTTTGGATCTAAGAGCTCTGCTAGGTTTATAAAGAGAAGGTGCCCGAGGCCATGTTTACTCACTGCTATGCACACAAACTAAACCTAGTGCTGATGCATTCAGCAAAGTGTATGCCTGAAAGTAGATCTTTTATTCAAAACAGTTGAGGGACTAGGTACATTTTTCAACAAGTCCACACAACGTACCCATGTACTGGATGATGTGGTAAAGAGACGTTTACCAAGAGCAGCGCTCACACGATGGAGCTTAGACTCCCGAATGCTGCAGACAATGAGCAGTAGAAGTAGATGAGACTATCAGATTTCCATGCTGTATTCAGCATTATAAGTGAAAATCCTGACAGCTGGGATGATGAAACTCTAATGATGGTTGCAGGATATGATCTGTGGCTTTCAAAATCATCAACGTGCTTTTTCCTTATGTAGCACCCGTCCATGTAACTTGTAGTTACATAAATGTTATAATACTATGGCCTGGGTTACTTTCTCAGATTTACAGGTACTTGTAGGTTTAAAGTTTTTTTCTTTGTGATACCATCGTGTTACCTGTTACAAATCAAAATTAGTCGGTGCCTCCACTTTTAATATGTAATTTAAATATAAAAATTCTACACCAGGCAACTTAGGGATAAAAACACATTAAAATAAAAATATTAATTTTAGTAAAATAAAAGGAAGATTAAGGGCTTTTCACATCAATAACAGATGAAAAAAAAAAATTTACAGCTCTCAAACCCGCTGTGTTCATATTGTCTTATTCAAAGATAAAATAAAATAAATCATTACATAATACCAGCCTTTTGGGCTTTATTTCAAATCGGCCCTCAACCCAAATAGTTGCAGGCCTGGAGCGCAGCTTGAGAACGTTGTGGTCTAAAACTGGATGACCCTTTCACTTGCAAGCAAGCAAAAATAATATAGCACATGCAAAGAGTTTTGGTTACTCACAACCTCTTTTATCAGTCAGCTGAACCCTCGGGAGTTGAAAAAGCATGGTGAGTATTGAAAAGGGTATGCTGAATTTATGTTGCAGACAGATGACCTCCACGTGGCGTACAAACTCAGATTCTCTTTGCTCCACACAAAGTCCAAGGAAAGTCTCCCAGGTCTCTCCCTTTGTAAGCATGTAAACACTCTTAGTCAATATACATGTCTAAAAGTCTCATCTATTTAATCAGAGTACATTGCAATGTCAGGGTGGCTTACCGAAATGCTTAACACACACAATTACGCATGGCATCATGTGCTAATATTGCTAACAAGCTTATCAGCTAACGGCTTTTAGCGTACACACACACTTTACCACTCTGTCTCGTTTTGAAACAGTTCCAAACAAACAACGAAGGCTAATCCAGCATCGTCTTCGTCACGTTTCTTTTCTGATATCCCCCCTAACGACTGTTAATCCGGCATCAACTTTGTCCTGTCTGAAGGGGAACTCAATCATAACCTTTAACAAAACCTCAAAGCACTGACATGATCTGACTCTGCTGCTTCTAATTCCAAACACAGATTCACAAGACACTTTTTCTCAGGAGGAACCCTGAAGGATCCCCCTTCAGTTTCTAATTCGCATGACTGGAACAATGTTAGAAATTTTCCAGAGCTCAAGAACATGTCCACAACACACGCTCAGGTCTACAACCAGCTGCTTGACAACCGCTTCCAGTTCCAGATGGATGTGACGTCGTTCTCAGCTGTTTTCAGACATTTATAAATGCGTGATGGAATTTTAACTCTAATACACAAATATCAGCCTAAAAATTTTTTGTTCCATTCAAAATACGTTATTTGTCACTGAGGGGCAATTTAACAGAGCAGCAACACAACAAACAACAAACTCATGCACAGTGCCAAACACATCAGGGCATATCGATAATTCAGGAAGTATAGAAAAAGTTGTTGATAAGTGTGCTTAGTAAATATGAATATTTTATACTACTTCCTTCCTTCTACTTCCTAAATGAATTAATTCACTTTTCTTTCTTATGTATGACACATGCTTTTGAAATCAGTGAGTTTTTTTTTAATTATAGTTCACTAAATAAGCAAGTTCTAAACTCTAAATACTGTACGTATCATAACAGATGTCACCCTTTAGAGTTCCTGTCATTAACTCAAACGTGCTCACCTGTCCACCTGCTGGGGTTATGAAGCAGTTGGTCTCTGTCAGGAAGGAGTCTGTCTGCTAACAAATAAATAAACAAAGAGAAAAGGAACAGCACACACACATGCACACACCGTCTCAGCTGCTGTCTATGTTAACTATGGAGGGACCGCGAACGGCTCCGAGCTCATAAAGTGAAAATGTAACAAGGCAGACAACACCGCATGTAATAACTCAGACCATCGTCCCAGCCTGCAGAACTGCACACAGGAGGGTTGGTGTGTGTGTGAGTGCAAGTTTGTGTGTGTGCATGGGTTGATTGGCTGAGCTGGTTGCAAAGTGGTGGCAAGAGGGAAAGGCAGTCGTCTCACCTCAAACAGAGAAAATAAAGTAGTTTTATGATTATTATTGGTATTCCCCATTCTGCTACTAGCTTGGCTAAATAAGCATAGAATGCATACACACACACACATCCACGCGCACATGCACATACACACCCCCTCACACACACAGCGTTTAACTGTAAGTAGAGCTTCTAGCATACACATTCATTAACGACACACACAGTCAAGTATACATATTTTGAATGTAAATGAGCAGCTTATGGCACACAGTATGTCTTTCACTCTGACTCACCCTTTATGTTTCACACACACACACACACTATTATGTTGAGTGTAAATGAGCACAGCTTATGACAAGCGGAGGAGACATTCACTGGAGACAATTACCATTCCTTAGTGTGTAAAAGAAGCCACATACAGTGACACAACAGATGCACACACACACGTCATGTTCATACACACAGGAATAGACTACAACATACACACACACACCTACACACACAGCAACAGCTTTTCTTTGCTGTTCTGACAGGACTGTCCGTAGTGGGCCTTTGTTAGTTCTGGTTGGCCAGCCTTTTTTATAGTGTGCGTAGTTGTGTGTGTGCGCGTGTGTGTGTGTGTGCACGTATTAGTGGGTGTGTGTGAATATTAACAGTCTGTGAATCTGAAGATGCTGTATTTTCCTATTTTGTAGACTTTATCTGTCATGAGTGATAAATTATCTTCATCTTTTCCATTTTTCTTCTACTTCACTGCAAACACAAACTATCGTAATATAAGTAAAAAACAGTTATATGAGAAGATGCAGACTTCTGTCCATGCAGTCAGGTAAATACACCTGGAAAGATTTAAGAGACATCTTAAAACAAGCTGTGAAACATTGATTTCAAGTCTTTTATTAAAGCTCCCATATTATACGTGTTTTCAACAACATCTTATGGGTGTCAGAGGTCCAACAATATTGTTATCAGTGTTTTACCACAAATTTAGCCTCGGTCCTTCATTTCAGCCATTCCAGATGTGGCTCTAGGGAGCTCTGCTGAGAACATGCTGTTTCTGTGTCTGAACCTTTAAATGTTCATGAGTGGAGGCTGGCCACGTCCCTCTCTGGGAGAAGATCCAGCGCCCGCGCAGTGATTTTAGAGCGTAAGCTAAGCTAGCTGGGAGGACAGGTCAATGGCAGTTTCCACGACTGGAAGGAGTGGTTATTTCCCTTTTTGAGGTCACAAAGGGAAAGATCTTAGATTCACCCGCTTGAGCACACATTCGCTAAAAAATGGAGCAAGCAGGTGAGAGAGGAGACAGAATTTTCCATTTTTGGGACACACACAGGCTATGAGGACACATATCGTCGCTGTCCAATGAAAACCCCATATGTCCACTTTTGATGTTTTTGACATTCTACAGTATATGGCATGTCCACATTCTTCCCTAGCAACTCATGCCTTGGATATTTGTACTACCAATGGGAGGATGTTTTATAAAGCTGTCTATTTAAAACGTATCTCCATTGGATGTCATAACTGTCCATCAAAAAGCACGCATCTCCCGCATCTGGTCATATCACCCGCCCCCACTGTTGGGAATACCGTCAGGAAAAAAAGGCATTATCACTCAGCTATACCGTTTGCTGTCAAGGTAAAGTATGACCATATAATCAATATTTTACAACTGCATATAAGTTTGCACTAGTCAGTAGTCATCCATGGCTGTTATTTGTATGGATCAGTTCAAGTTGTGGAATTTGTTTTTATTTACAACTCGATCCTGATGACTACCCACTAGGTAGTTTTAGCCGGCTAATTAACGGTGTCTGTTTGTATGGCGATTAGATGGCTAACAGTTAACATCTTTTGCACGAACACCATGGTTTTTGCTGCCGTAAGCCCCCACTAACGTTGCCTGTATATCAGATAATTTGATATGTCCGTAAACACATACTTTATACTTTTATATCTTAGCATTGAGTGGGTGACAGTGTTGTTTATTTGTATATTAGATCTCTAACTGAGATGTATTATTTAATGTATGCACGGTTTTTCTTTTTCAGGATAGAAATGTCTCTCTCTTTAGAGGAGCGTTGTGCTATTGCCAAAATAAAATAGGATAGGGCATTTGAGGCAGAGACAAGGGTCAGCACAAGTGAAGAAGGTTTGTGGAAGAACAAATAGGGTTAAGTCAGGCGCATAAAGAATGCAAACTTTTTGCAGTATTGAGTTATGTCAATATTGCATTCAGTGTTCTAAATGTGTTTCTCCAGTGTACTTAATATGTTCCTCTTTGTCTTTTTAAGATTCGCTTGGAAGTGAACAGCATGATATCCCTGTTTGCACAAAATTAAGGTGGTATTATAATTTATATTATTGATGATAACAATAATAATAACGCCCTCCTCAAATTTGCTACTGAAAAGCAGAAGCCAGTGACACACAAGTTCCTTGAAAAAGGTCACACACAAATGGAGTGATTCTGTGCATAGTGTGACCGAGAGAATAGACATCATGTTCCAGCCAAGTATGCTGCAGTGATCCGGAGTGCTCGCTCCAGTCCCAGACCATACCAGGTGAGGCATGTGGACCACACTTTTTTCAAGGACTTCAGCCAAGTGAACCTCTGCAAGTCCATTCGACCGGGAAAAACTGCTGGTGATCCTACAGTGCTTGACCACCGAGCAATCAGGTATGTTATCATACACATATTCTTACATATATTTTAGCTTCTTGCCTTCTATTTTCAGAGATCACATACACAGTACTGTACTCCACTAACGCATTAATAGAGCTGACAATGCTTGAAATATACATGAAAAAAATGGTCATGTAAATGTCCACTTTGTCTTTTTTGTTAATTTCCTTCTCTCTATCAACTAGGTACAACATGGATGGCACGATGGCCTACAAGATATGCCAATCAGATGATTGGGAACCCTATTTGTCCCCATCCCTGAGGAGGAAGAGGAGTATCAGCACTGTGACCGTCCTGTACACAACCAGCCAGAAAGTTAAGGAGTTGAAGTTCAGACACCTTCAAGAGCTGAAGAAAGGTTTGCCAAAAGATTCCCTCGCCTTCTACGATGGTCTTCACCAAGAATGATGGCATCTGGATGGAACTGACCCACATGCTCTCTCTCACACACATAAATGTAGATAGTTCAATGTTGTTAGTGTTTTGTTTTGTTTTGAGTGATATGTTTTGACCTCAAGTTGAAGAACAAAGCGATTAATAATTCATTTATTCTTAGATCATTTTACCTGTGCCAACTTTAATGTCTTCATTTTCTCACATGGATGCCATGAATTTCAGCCATTATTGGGTGTTGATTAAATCATTAAATGGTAAATAATAAATTTTTTTATTCATTATGACTTTATTTGGTCATCATTGTCTGCTAATATTATTCCGCTTACAAGTATAGAAAGGTAATTGATTAACAACGTTTAGCAATGGCTTATTACTGAGTTTATGTAGCATCAAAAGGTGTGCTGTTGAATAGAGACAACAGGTGTGTTGAAAATGCATCCCTTCTGCAACCCATGCTAAAATCAGACATAAAATAGCAATAAATAAGTTGCACAAATAAGTTAAATAAATTAGTCAAAATTAATGTACTTTTAATTCATTCAAGTCTCATAAAATGCTATTGGAACAACAATTTAATGTGTAGGAATAAAATTGTGCCTTTAGGGAAACATGTCACTGCCCCTTTAAGAGACGAGTAGCTGTGGCTAAGTGACGGTACAGATTGGGAGAGACGTGAAGGTGTGTAAAAGAGATTTAAACCCTATGAAACAGTACTTATATGGGGAACCGATAAGAATTAAATCACATCAGTTTTGGTGAGTTTCGTGTTATTTCATTGTGTTTTCACCATGTTACCCTGTTTAGATGCTAGCGGGAAGCTGATGCTAATAGCTTAGCTGTTCGGAGAAAATCTCCATGGAATAATTTAAGATGGCGAGCCAAACCTGGATCTGATGACTCATCCTCATCACCACGCGAGGGAGGCGTCCTTCTGTATACAAGTTGGAGGTGAGTTGCTGCCAGAGCGGTAGGAGTGAAAAGGATTTGCCTTAAACCAAGCTAGGAAGTGAGCTATCATCCTCAATTTCTTTTCCCTTCTTCTCTTAGAACTGAACTAAACTGAAATCCTTTCCGGAACTGAACTTTTTTTTTTTTTTTTTTATCGCGCAACAGGACTACTATAGTCTGAACTGACTGAAAACCCACATTTTCATTGTATTCTTTATTCAAGATTATTAATACTGTGATCTGGGATAATTGTGGTCCAATTTGATATGTTTTTGAAATTGTGAAAGTGTTTCCCTACCTGTGGGAGAACGAAAGAAAATAGAGTTAACTCAGGAATATAAAATAGGAGATCCAAAACAGGTGCAACCTATTTACATAAATAACAAAATACTAACTTAACCAAACAGTTTATTTACATTTAAAATCAGAACTTGCAAGAGTGATATTATTATATCACTATCTTTTGTTGCTGTTTTTATTGGTGTTGTTCAGCACATTTATGGTTTAACATTAAACTGCCGGCCTTTGTATTTAAAGTCACGGTCTCTGGTTTATTTACTTACTTACTTTATTCCCCACTCTTTAGAACCTAGAACTGATCCAGTAGCACAGCTGGAGGTATTAGTTGACACAAGTGCTACACTTCCATTATTATTACTGTTATTAGACCTTTATTTAACAAGGAGCACCTCATTGAGATTTAGAATTTCTGGTTTCAAAAGTGTAATTTCCAAGATGGGCAGCAGCACATTAAACATAATTTAGACAAACACAGATTCCTTTAAAAAAAAAAATGTTTAACATGATTTCCATAAATTAGAATAAGTTTTCATCAGGTACATTTTGTAAAAATTTTTTAAAAGACATCAAAGTCTCAGCCAGATGTTTCTGCCTCCTGTCTGCCAGATGTTTTGTTTAAGTTTTAGGCATTTTTGTAGCTCATTTCATGACAAATGGAGCTGCAAACTTGAATGCCTTTTTTCCAAATTTAGTTCTGGCTTTAGGAAGAGTCAGTAAAAAAAAAAAAGATCCTGGTAAAGAAGATTGTGAGATCCTGTGCCCCTCTGCTTGATGAAGGTAGGATGAGAGCAGACCAAGAACAGACTTGTAAATGAAAATATGCCAGTGATTAAGTCTGATTAAACAATTAATTTAAAATAATTCAGCACGAGTACACAGCAAGGAATGGTGTGTAAGAGATTTAAAATTTATTTATTATTAATTTACTTTAAAATTGGACTAAGCATTTAGAGGAGGCATGCAAGATATCACCATAGTCCATCACATCCATAAATGTAACAATGTATAATGTAACTGTCTTAGATTCAAAGAATAGACATGATTTTATCCGAAATATAAACCTAGTTTTAGTTTTTTAACAAGCTCCTGAAAGTAAAAAGTAAAAGAAAGGAAAATGCACCTTGTCAGTTTTGGGGATTGAATGTTTTTTCTACTGGGCAGTCTGTCAAAAAAGCGTCCCCAGCTATCCCCCACTAGAAGAACTAGAAGTGCGTTTTACGTTGAGGTGTGTGTGTTTTCGACACAGTTGTTTCTTTTTTACGCCAAGGATAGATGTTGCAACAGCAGAAAGCTGTATTCAGATTATGTATTATGAAAAAGTCGTCCACGTTACATTAAATTCAGCCGAATTGTTGCTGAATTGCATTGAAGTGTTGCTCAAGCACTTGATGTAACGTCACATGATTTAACTTAATAACCAAGTTACCGCTACCCTGAGTTGGACTAAGTGGTGTAGAAAATGAATGAATGGACGAATGAAATAATCAAATTCAAGTGTGCACGTCAATATCAAATGACTGTTCACCATGTGAGTTGTCTAGATTTCAATATAAAATGGGAAAAAACTTTGATTAGCATATAATGCTAAGTTTAACTGTAGAATAGCATGCTATCAATAATTAACCATGCTTAATCGAATGACATTGAAGACTTGAAGCCTGAATATAATTGGACGTTGTTGGAAGACACTATATAAAAACACGTATGTCCACGACCGCTCACAACAAAGCACGTAAGTCCATGTGAAATTATTTAAACACGGCAATGTGTGTCACAAATGTGCGAATGGGGTTTCGGGTCCTAAATATGTCTATTTACACAGACTTGGGTTTAAGTTAGTTTGTGAGAAAAAACGTTTTTTCATGCTCCTGTGAAAAAAAGAATTTTGGAGAAACGTGCTTTTCATGGGACAGCAACGATATGAAACATGGAGGTTTCAAACCAGCGGTGAGTCCTTCCTCTCAACATGACCTCCTCATTTTGGGTTTTCCAGAACAGCCTGTCTGCATTCCTGGTCCCATCTCACAAACATTTCTGTCCTCAACCTTCATTTCAGATGTCCTTTAAAACACTGGAAAGGGTGCTTTATACTGTTATGAAAGTGAGCTAATGTTCATATCTTGGATCAAATCGTCCTTTTCAGTTAAAATGAGAATAAAAAACGTGGTGATTCTCCCCTAAACTTGCATAGCAGCCTATTGACTGGTGAAGATTCGCAGATGATATACAAGATGTTTTACTTTGCTATTAATTCACTTTTATGTTAATGTGTTTGTTGGTTGTATAAAATAATGTAAAAACAGAACATATAATTTTTTATAGCTCTGTATGCTGGATTTAAATAACTGGTCATCCTCCTGTGGGGCCACAGGACGCACGCACATACACACCCAGCCATCAGCCAACCACCCCCCTCCCCCCACCCACACACATATACAGCCACCAGCCAACCACCACCACCCCTCCCACACACACACACACACAGCCACCAGCCAACTCCCCCCTCCCCCACCAGGGGCACCCCAGATAGGCCAAGGGACCCTCTACAAACCTTCTCCTAGGGGTCTCACCAGTCCCCTGATGTGGCGCCGCAGATCGCCCCCAGGGCAAACGGCGTCCAGCAGCATCCCGCACAAGGCCCCCAGCGGGCATCAAACTTCCATCCCCCCGCGTAGGAAGACCCCGATCCCTCTGCCCCCCCGCCTGAGTTGTGTGTGTATGAGTGTGGGCTATTTATAATGCAATTAAGAACTGGAAGGAGCCCAGTGGTGGTGGGTCCCACTGCTGCCAGGCAGCAGGACCCTCTCAGGGCTCCCTCAGTGTGTGTGATTGTGTGTGTTATGTGTGTAGGGGTGTAGTGTTAAATGTGCTAGTGTCTATATTGCAAATAAAATCGGGGGAAAGAGGTCACAGCGGGAGGGGTTGGGGGAAGGACCACCTCAGTAGATCCTGTCCGCCCACCCACAGCCCATGTGCCCATCCCCACAAGGCTCTACATGTATGTTGGTGTCTAAACTGTAATTAAAATTAAGTTAGGTAGGCAGCTGCAGTGGTCGGCCGCGGGAACCCCAACTGGGGACCCCTCAGCCAAGCCCACCGCCTCCGCCCGCCCCACAGTGCCCTTAGTGTGGTGTGTATGATGTGTGTTGGCAGGAAAGGAGAGGGGCGCGGGGAGGGGCACAACCGGGAGAAGGCTCCCAACTCCTCAGCTGGCCGCTGTAGGCACCCCCGCCTCTCCGCCCGAGGTCAGAAGGGTAAAGGCCAGCCCAGTGAAGGGCCCAATCCACCCCTGGCAGCCCACGCCACCACCCGAGGGGACCAGAGAGCCCCCCCCATCCGGCTGGGTCCAAGGCCCAGTTCCCCGAATCCTCCCCAAGCACCCCCCGGCGGCAGGAGGAGAGAGCGAGAGAGAGATGAGAGGAGATTCCTCTCATACCACCTCCACCTCCCACCAGGTCCCCTACTGTCCCCCTTTCCCCTACCCCTCCCTACGGACACCTCGCAATCCCAAGGGCACCCGCCCGGCACGGATCGGCCCGACTCCGATGGCACGCCCGGAGCGACCAAGCCCGGGCTTGGTTTATTTAAAACCCGAGGTTCAGGATCAGGACTGACACAGAATTAAAAATGTAAGTTGTAAAAGTACCAAATATTTTAAGTATATATTGTATGTATACCATTTCCTAAAAGCAAACAGGAGGCGGCCATCTTTGGCCACAAGCATGCTGAGTGGGAGTTTTTATGTTTGTTAACAATTATGTTAACATCAATAAATGAATGAACCAGTCTCACATGCTAGTGAGTTGTCGTTCAAATTGACCTTGGGACCACACGTCAACCATAGGCAGTGACCACTTAAAATATATTTACTAACAATATTACAAACTGCACAAGATAAATAGGAACATTTTAAGCATAAACAAAAAATTTACAGAGTTTGTACTGTAAAGACATGTAAAAATGTAGGAAAATGAAGCTTTAATTCTTTTAACTTTGGTGTTAATTAAGTAATGTCCAAGAGAATGAAGAAAGGGTTTCTGAATCTGACTAAACCAAAAATTGATGGGCTGTTTGAGAGGTCGTTCTTGATTAATACTAAGACACAATAAGACATATGAATCTTTATATATATATATACACTGCTCAAAAAAATAAAGGGAACCCTTAAACAACACAATGTAACTCCAAGTCAATCACACTTCTGTGAAATCAAACTGTCCACTTAGGAAGCAACACTGAT
>JBAMHW010000004.1:4212975-4225556 GCA_037177495.1 Rhadinocentrus ornatus
ACTGGTATGGAATTCACTTGAAAAATGAGTTTTTATTTTTGATGGTCATTTTTGACACCTGACACTTTCATCTTGAGAAGACATACAACTTGGATAATATAGGGTTCTAATGAAATATCTAAATACTGTTTATGAAATTACATGTTTGGTGGTTAGATTTGACCAATTTACAGCAACTATATTTGGAATATATTAGATTCGTTAGGATACGGAATAACAGAAATGCCTAAATTTTGCCACATTGCAATCTTTGCTATTTCTAAAATTATGGTGAATATATCAGTCAGTTTAACATAAAGAAAACATGTTTATAAAGTGCACAATGTGATATGCTAATAATTTACTAATGTGTCATTTAGAAGATTCGTTGGTTCCTTCTGAATTGATATAGGTTATGATTCCAGGCATACCAGTTTAATGTGGCCAAAATTATTTTCCAGTACTGTGCTTACAACATGTTCTTTTTCGTTTTTTTATGTTCTAGCTCCCAAGAATGCAGAAAAACTCGGACCAGCAGCACAAAATGAGACCAGTATCACTCTGCAGTGGAGTAAAGTCAACAACAATGTCAGCTTTGTTCTCCAGTTTAATGTTACAGAGACAAACATCAATGCACCAGATGGAGATGGACCAGTAACTTACACAGTCTCTTCTCTCACTGCTAAGACTAATTACACATTCACTCTCTTCTCTGTGTTTGAGAACATCAGAAGCAGTGGAGTCAGCATTACTGCAGCTACTGGTAAGAAAAATTATTTTAAGATAAATTTAAAACCTATTCATTATCAGAAATAGTTTAAATTGATTTAAATGCATTTGATAGCAGACCATTTTTCACATTTTTAAGTCTTCAAGTTTTATCTTAATTGTAGTTTTAAGTTCCACTTTAATATTTTAATCAAACAACTTTAATAACTTTTTTTCTTTCCATTTGAATGACCACCATCTTGCCATACACTTGTTTTCTTCATCCAAAGGACCCAGTGAGTCATTACTTACTGATTTTCTTTAATAGTAATTCATATATTATTACATAAACTTTAGAAATCTCATTATTTCTTTTTGAAAAATCCTCCTTTTTTTTATTTAATAAATGTTACATAAATTTCTTCTATAGCTGATGCAAATATTGTACTTTTAATGTAAGTGCAGTCTATTAATGTGTGGTGGTTGCATTATTGCATATTTAATCTTATAAATCTTTCACTTGTGTTACATCAGGTTATTTCCTTCGAATCAAAATGAAATTACAATCTCATGAGCTGTCAAAATTAAACTTAGAAGATGAATTGGTGGAGGTAAGACAATTTTATCCAACATTTATTTTGACAGTTTAATTTCTTATTTATTCCCACGTAACGAAATGCAAATATCTCTTGTTTTTCTTCTTTTTTTTCTCTCTCTTTTCCTAAATTCAGTTCCTCAAACAATTTGAACTGTCTCCACGGACTTACGTTCTGATGGTTCGTTCTGCTGAACCATGAAATCTCAGAGGAAATAAGGTAAAATAGATGTGCAGTCAATTTTTTAATACTTAATGCATGTATGAAAGATTTATTCTATCGCAAACATTATTAGCAATACCTTGTTCTTATTTGTAATGAAAGTAAAACTCAAATTAGAAAACGGTCCAACAATTGTTAGGAGCGGTTTTCAACTAGACCAAATGAATTTGTTGTGTTTAAAATGCATCTGATTCACTTTAAATGCCATTGTGACAAAGTGAGTCCACACCATTTGCTACTGTTTCATGTAATGTCAACCTGTTCACATAATTTCAGCCATTCCTGTTTGATTTTGACAATGTTGGCTTCATCATTGCTCAGTGGTCAGCAGACAAACAATCCGGGTTTCTTTGTGTTTTGCTTTCTATTTGAGTGCAGCTAATATGCATAAAGATCTGTTAAAACAAGACTCAGACCAGCGTTAATATCTTTAGTTATGTTTATTTGGTTAAAACTGTTTTGTTTGGTAAATATTTACGTTAAATAGGCTAGTCACCATACTTACCATGTGTTCCAGGAGCAAAAGGAGAAAAAGCACATCACTTCCTGTACTCATAGGGTTTGCCCTGTGTAATGGGAAAGGACCAAGACTCCTTGAAGAATGTCTGCTGTTATCTCACACATCTTCCTAATAGGTTTACGACAGGAGACCAAACACTCCCTTGGTTCAGAACAGATGTAAACTGTTATCTTAAACTGGGACTTTCTCTACTCCCTTTTGAGTAAATAAAGAACATTTGTTTTACAGGCCATAATAGAACACCAACCCAAAACTCAGAACCTTTATCTTCAAGAAGAAACTTGATCAACCATCTCAGTGATTGAATCCAGAAACTGAGATGTCAGCCTGCTTGGGAATATATCAACTATTCTGTGATTATTCTACAAAGAGCCCATTTTCGGGAAGTTTAACGCATGTAAATCAACTCAAAGATAACATTTCTTTCACATCTATTGCTTGTTAAGTGTCGAAGATCACCAGTTGTTTTGCAGGACTGCTTTAAACTGAACTCTTAAACTGTATTAAATGTTTGATTTCTGTTGTGAAGATTGATTCAGAATGATTCCACATATCAGTTCCTATGATGCATTAGTGCAAAGTTGTAAATAAGCTGGATTTTAACATGGAGTTAGAATGCCTCCTAGTGGCGTTTCAAAGAATATCACTTTTGGACCAAAAAGAAGTTTTCATTCAGTTAAGGACACTTGAAAAGGAACATTTTCAGCACTAACTCAAAAGACGCATGATCTCCAAAATGTGAATTTTTCTTTCAGGTACCGAATTCCAGAGTATATCTTTAATTAGTGTTGATGGTATAAAAAGTGTGTTTACATTTATGATTAATTTACTTTTCTTGGTTATTTATAAAGTGTATTTAATTTTTAGTCAAACTCTTAACCTCTCTTTATGCAATGTGTTTGATACTGTCTTTGCTGGTTAATTGGGATATGGGAATATAGATTCAGAACTTATATATGTAATTTGATCAAACTTATTCCCTTTGTATGTAAAATAACCTTACAATAATTCTACACTGTGATTGGATTAGCAGTGTAGAACCCGCCTCCTTCAGGGAATACCGCCCTAAAACTTAAAAAGGAAAGTCTCAGAGAATTGAGGATTAGAGAGGAATCGAAAGAAGAAAGAGTAAAAAGGAGAAGAAAACAGATCTGTTAGAACCAAGAAATCCATGGATTAACATTAGAACGTTCGAACTTAGTGTGTTTTGTCTTTGTTTATTCGTTTATGTTTTAATATTGTGCTCTAAAGTACCAGGAAAGTTTTTATCACTTCTCCTGTATGAAGGAACTTTTTTTTAACTAAGCCAAGTCCAAGTATTCAGAGCCACGTCTATAAGTTTGGTCGACAAAGCTTGCTCGATCGAGAACTTCTAAGAAACCCGGCTCTGATGTGATTCCTGCCATCCGGATGTCACTCATTCACCGCACCAGCGTTTGCCATCCTTCCTTGCCAGTGGAGGATTTGAAGGCCATAAGGTTCGCGCTTTGGGACACTGGACCGGAGAGGTCCAAGATGGGCTGCTTGTCTTCTGGTCACGAGAGAACTCCAGAAGGTCCATTTGTACACTTTTCACCAGTCACCCACAACTGCTTCCTGATCACCGTGGTGCTCAAAGTAAGGCCGAACCATATTCATCTCCTTGATTATGGCTGGTGTCTTTTTAAAAGTTCTAGTTAAATTTAATTCTATTCCAAATTCCTGTCCAATCTAATTGAATCCAATTTCATATTGGCTATTGCTAAATTCTTGCATAAATGACCCTTTTTCTCATTCCTCTTCATCCGCCATAGTGTCGACCTAGATTAAATAAATTTAGCTCATTATTTAGGTAATTTTCCCATATTCCAAATCTTCCAAAGTTCAGAAATATTGGTCTTAATATAATATTTTATTTTGTTTTAACTTCATCATTCTCTTAGCTTTATCTTCATTATTCTGTTATCTCTGCTGTCAAACTTTCAAACGTCGCCAGAGCCTCTAAAGCGATATTGATAATTCCAAATTTTCTGACATTTTCTGCTGCTTGCTGTTAATTGATTATTGGTGGTTAATAAATTGTATACATTTATTGTTATTAGTGTCTTGATGATTATTCTGAAAGAGTTATTGTCCCTTCAGACGGAAACTTCACGGCTTCAGTAAAATGAGACATTTAACTAAAATAAGATCTTAGATAAAGTTACACAATAACTAATCCCTTATGTTTCTACAGAAGAGTGGTGCCCCCAATCGAAGCCATTAGACCTGAGAAGGTCTTATAAGTAATGGTAGTATTTTAATAAAGTTCCCATATTAATATCGAGGTAGATTGCTACACCTGATTTATGATGTCACTGGAAGGGTTCAAGTACGGGGGGTGATTATGTTTTGTTACAGGAAATCTTTGATTTTTCTATTGCCTAGTTTTGTGGGTGGTACCAGGATTCATTTATTAACAATTGTGTTAGTGTTTATTTAAGTTGACTGGGAATGTGTAACTTAAATTGTATGTAGAATTTAGGTAGAAAGGATAGACGCACCTGTTAAGTGGAAGGAGCCAAGGGAATTTTAGTTTGGTTTGTTAGATTTCAGTTATGTTTAGTTTGTTAAGTTACATTAAGTTTCTTAGCATTGTCCCATATTTATATTTGTTGAAACATGTACCTTGACTAACAAATCCTTGCCATTTTGGAAGACCTCTGCCTAGTAATGGTAAAACCGAGGCCCCGTGAATTATCGAGTCACTTTGGCCAAACGCATGAAAATGGCTTAGTGTTCTAAATCATTTGACCAGGTCAAAGAGCGTCGTCTATTAATATCTGTTCAATAAAGGCTACTTTATCTACCACGAGTGAATATTTATTTTCTGTTGTTCATATAAATGATAAAGAGGGGTTATTAGGTAATATTAGTTAAGGTAACCGAATTGTGGTGTAACTTAAAGTTACCAATCTGTAATGACAATAGTAGTCTACTCACAATGGGAACGTATAAGGGAAGGGGTCCTTGTGCAACGGGGATAGTGATTTTATACAGTTGTATTAAAAATGTTTACTGTTGTATGTGTCCTATAGATATCGCATGTGCATCTTAACGTCAACCTCATGGCAGTTTTTTTTCTTGTTTGCACAGCTAATCATTGTTAAATGTGGCACAACAGTTTATAGCACACTGCACATTTATGTACATAGAATATTTACTCAGTTTTTTTTTTTTTTATCTTTATCTTCTATCTAGTTTTTTAAAGTTGTACATTTTTTATTTCATAATCTTTTATGGCATTCAGTGTGGACGGCAATTCATGGCTTAGGGAAACTTGTTTCCTTACTGTGCAAATGACAAACACTTTGATTTTATATTAGTGCACGTAGCACAGTTAAAAATATGGTTACTATTTTATAAAACTACTGTATGCAGCTTGCTTAATCAGAAACAGCAACGGAGAGTTCTTTAGCCACAAGGTTCATGACCTAAAAGAAGGTCCAATAGATAAGAGGGCCCAAGACCATTAAGACATTTATAAACTACCAAAAGAACCTTAAAATCAATCCTGAAACGCACGGGGAGACAATGCAGCGATGTTAAAACTGGTGTAATGTGTTCCCAACCTCTGGTCCTCGTCAGAACTCATGCCGCAGAGTTCTGAAGTAGCTGTAGGTTTGAAATTGACTTTTTGGGAAGACCAGAGACCAAGGCATTACAGTAATCTATTCTACTAGAAATAAAAGCATGCATCAGCACATCTGTGCTAGCCAGAGAGAGAAATAGGTGATGTTTTTATGATGATAAAATCCAGTTTTTGTTATATTTCTGTGTGTAGTAAAATCCAGCTCAGAGTTGAAAAGAAAACCAAGATTTCTTACACACTGAGAGGGATTAAAATTATTTAGTTTAGATAAAATTATCACTTTCTTGCCCTCGTGATCGATAATTAAAACTTCAGTTTTGTCCTGGTTGAGCTGTAAAAAGTTCTCTGCCATCCAGGACAATATCTAAAATACAGTTCAAAAGGACAATAACTGGCTCCAGGTCATCAGGAGACACAGCGATGTATAGCTGTGTGTCATCAGCATAGCTGTGAAAATCAATGCCATGTCTCCTGATGACATCCCCAAGAGGTAACATGTACAAACTAAAAAGTATTGGGCCTAAGATCGATTCTTGGGGAACCCCACACTTGATTTTATGGCTTTCTGAGGAGCATGTATCCATACTTACAAAAAGATTGTCGATCTGTGAGGTAGGAGTAAAACCGTTTAAGAACTTCTGAGTCTGTCTAATAAAATCTGGTGATCAACTGTATCGAAGGCAGCACTAAAATCCAGTAGAACCAGGACAGAAAGTTTCTGTGAGTCTAAATTAAGTCTGCGGTCATTAACAATTTTTTAAAGGGCCGTCTCGGCATTGTGGTTTGTCCTAAAACCAGATTGATTTTTTTCTAAAATCTTGTGTTTATTCAAAAACTCATGCAATTGAATAAAAACTGCTTTTTCTGTCATTTTACTTAACGGTAATTATCAAGAATGTTTGAATCTAAATCACTTTTCTTCAGAAGGGGCCTCACCAATGCTCTTTTAAAGGCACTGGAATAGACACCTGTCTAAAGAGTAATTTAGTATAATAACGATGATCTTACTTCTGAAGTGGTCTGCAAAGTCCTCACATGCAGCATCTGATGCAGGCATGGAGGATCTGTGTTTGTTAAAAGACCAATGGTTTTAAAAAGGAGTTTTGGGTTGTTTTTATTATTTGTAATGAGATTTGAGTAGTAGAGTTTTCTTGCCTGTTTTACTGAAATATTGCAGATTTTGAGTTCCTTTAGAATTTCATGATGGACTGTTAATTTTGTTTTTCTCCATTTCCTCTCTGCTCTCCTGCAGCTTTTTTTAACTCATTTATTTCCTGCCCTCTCCATGGTGTTTTTGATTTACTCCTAAAGTTTTTGTTTTAAGTGGAGCTGCTGAGTCAATGACTGATTTTAGTTTGTTGTTAAAACGGTCAACAATAAAATCGCACGATGCAGGAAATTTCTGAGCAGGAGTTTGGTTTAAAATATCAATAAAATGTCCAGCCACTTCAGAAGTAATATATTTCATTTCCTCACAGTTCTCACCGAGGTCTCCCTTTGGCTAAAACTGGTGATGTTAAAAAAACACACAGTAGTGGTGTGATACAGCCAGATCAACAACAGAGTGCACACCAGCAGACAGGCCATAGGTTATGACCAGTGTGTCCGCTGTTGTGAGTAGGCTGTGTTACATGCTGTTTAAAACCCATTCTGTTTAAAAGGTTTAAAAACTCACTGGTGTAGGAATCACCACTGTTGTCTTACTAAAATTTTGCTGTAATTAAAGTATTGATAAAAAATCTAAAAACTCTTAATCAAACAGAAAGGAAGATTTGGTGGTCTATAAATTGTAATGGATAAAACAGGTGGGTTGTTAAAAACAAATGAGTGATGCTCGAATGAAGAATAGTTTTTCAAAGATATTATTTGTGTTGATAATATTATATGTGTTCACCTGATTTGTGTTCACCTTAAGAATCCATGCAATGGCACTTTAAACTTCCTCCAATCAGAGTAGTAGTCTATTAACTGACTTGTGTCAGGCAAGTCCTTCAGTCATTTGGGGGCCCCTGCATCTACCTATCTAACGTACCTTATATGTACATTCTATGGATATTGCAAACTCTCATATTGTCTTGAAGCATGAATGTGTGCAAAGTAGGGCTGTCAATTTTTTTAAAATTTTGAATCAGATTAATCACAGCTGTCAAATCGATCATGATTAATCACCACTTGCGACTGTGCCTGAAATTTGCCCTTTTTTTCTGTGTTTTATCAAAAGAAAGAGCCAGTGCTACAAATATTTGCTGTTAACTGACTTCCCTTGGATACATGTCAGATATCCAAGGGTCAGTAAATGCAGATTGTAATGTACTAATATATGTTGTTCTAAAACATCTCTACCATGTTCTAGATTATGATTCAGAATTTATCATCATCAATACTTATTGTAATTTATCATCATCTTACCAACCGTCTCCATGCCTGGTCCCCCACCAGAACTTTTCTAGACCCGCCCCTGCATAGCTAAAGTATAAATCCTCTCTACCACCAGCTAACTACTGTGTTAGAGAAGGTCCTGCCAAAAACAATACTTATGGTAAATATATCATTGTTACATCACCAGACCTTCAGCGTGTGGTTGTGTTATGCAAATATTGCTGTACGGTTGCATCACAGCAATTGGTTGCAGATCGGACTGTGCCCTCCCTCCTTGTCCACCTCCGTTGTGATTGGTTGCCGTTGGTTCAGACTCACCTTCACCGGGATCAACCTCTTTACTTCCCTGATTGGACGGCTGTCACTTCACACTTCCTCATCAAGGACCAATCAGCAGGACGTCGGGTGGTTAAAAGAGAGGAAGCGCCAGCAATCGGGGCAGCTTTGTTCCATTTGGCCCACAGCTCGCCAACTTTGGGATCATTTGAGACGCTGGTCTGTGATTGCATTAGTGGTTTGTAAGAGCATTTAGAAATTCACTTTTAGTTGTATGCACTATTTTCATTTGGTTTAAGGAATTGAGAAGAGACGCTCTCGCCTTTTGTGAGTAGCCTTTTGAGTTCATTTGGTATAGGATTTTTGCTTTGTAGTTTGTATAGGATTTTGGTTTGTTTCAATAGTAGTATTGTCGAATATTGGATTTTGTGTGCTTGGATTATGTAATGTTAAAGTTTAATGAGCATTAGTTTAAGTACGTAAAAAGAGTTGTTTACCTTTATATTTAATTGTAATTTGTAACCTCCATTTTAAGACACCTTTTGTTAATCGTTTTCTGTTTATTTGTACCGGATCAGATATAACCAAATATAGGACACCTTTTGTTATTTATTATTGAATATTGTTTTGTAAGAACCTGGGTTGTAATAAATTCTTGTTATACATCTCTAAGTTTGTCCGGTTTTGTTTTGTTATTGACCCTGATTCCCCTAGGATTAAAAAAGGGGTTGTAACACTTATGGTGTGAACCACAAACCACTAGTTTCCCCCTCCTCAGCTGACCCATAAACAAACGCAACGAGAAAAAAGGCGATCTGCTGATCACCAACAGATGTCATGATTTACAGTCTGATTTTGTTTTCCAAAAAGGCGACAACAAAAGCAAAAAACACGGTCTGCACTTTCACTATAAACTATCCAAGATCTGTTTATCCTCTCGCCATTTTTCATTACTATGTAATAGTTTGCCTTTGTGAATCTGCAGCCCATTCATTTTGTTGAAAATCTTTCTCTTTAACTTGGACTGGCCCCATTTTCACAGCGCTTTCTGTCAGTCAGCAGCTCGGGCCAGAGTGCTAGGTTGGTCTTGCTGTCATTGGGGAGGGAGAGAGAAATTCTGTCACTCACCATAACTTGCACATCATCTTCTCCATCAGTTTGTGGTTCACTGCTGGCTGAGCTAGAGCTGCTTGGATTGACAGGACTGTCATCGGGATGATGGGAGGAGCTTCAACGTTACTGGCGG
Source organism: Rhadinocentrus ornatus (assembly GCA_037177495.1). Classification (NCBI taxonomy): domain Eukaryota; kingdom Metazoa; phylum Chordata; class Actinopteri; order Atheriniformes; family Melanotaeniidae; genus Rhadinocentrus; species Rhadinocentrus ornatus. Next base: position 4,222,512 of record JBAMHW010000004.1, read on the forward strand.
TGAGAGCAAACAGTGTAGGTTTCTCTTGCTCCGCAGCCACAGAGGGTTCAGCTGACTCCGCTGCCACAGTTCCAGTAAAACAAACTAGAAAGCTTTGGCAGCTTTAAAACGAACTGCTGCCTTTGGACCCTCTTTTTCTTTTTTTGTCAGACACTTTTGTATGTCCGCTTCATTTCGATATCTCTCTTTTACCATTGATTTGTTGTTTGTATTTTGATTTTACGTGCCATAATTATTTCCTCATACATGCAGTGTAATATATAACATGGAATAGTCCATGTAGTGCAGACTGAAGGGGTGTGCAGTTCATAGAAAGACCGTCAAAACACAAGTAATTAGTCAAATTAGACATTACATTGCTACTATTGTGAAGAGAGGTATGGAACCACTTATCTGTCCAAAAGATTGATTCCTGCAGCTGTAACTTCAGCTCAGCCTTTAACATCAGGTCCACTAGAACAAAAAGTACAGCAGCTGTGAGTTCCAGGCGAGGGATTAGTCACAGTCTTTAAAGGTGTAACACTGGCTTTACCCTTCAGGAATGCAACATAGGTATAGTTTCCTTGATCATTTTGCATCCTCAGATATGAGACTGCTCCATATCCAGCTTCACCACCATCACAAAAACTATGCAGCTGAGAATGTTTGATGGATCTGCAGGCTTGAAGTCTGATTAATCTTTCAATCTTAAAGTCTGACAACATTTCCAAGCCTTCCAACCACTTTTTCCAATGTTGCAGAATAACCTGAGGAACAGTCTCATCCCACCTAAAGTTTCTTTTGCAAAACTTTTGTAACATGATCTTAGCAGGCAGCAAAACCGTTGCAAGAAAACCTTGTGGATCATACACAGAGCTATAAACTTACAATGTGCCACGTCTGTTGCAAGACCCCCTCGACCAGTACAAAACACTCAATCTCCACCATGGAGTCCAAATACCCTACACCGGGTTATCACTCCACACATATCCGGTCCTGCTCTGTTCCCACTGCAGGATCTCCAGAATGATGTCACAGCCTGCAGGGGAATCCCCGCCACGCCGGGCTTCTGCTGTCACGCTCCTACTAAGAGGAAGTAGAGGAAGAATTACTTCCAATAATGCAGAACACTCAGGATTTACCAAACCCCCGCTCCCAGCTGACATGCGGACATTCCTTCAACTCACGGCACCATGGCAGTACAGGTGCCAATCCCTCGTCGTCAACACTATCCAGCATTAGCGCACTAGGATGCTTTTGACCACAAATCCTGCAGGTCAACATCTTTCACATCTTCCGATTTTATTGTTGGCCAAGATTTTGCCTTTTTCAAGCAATCTTAGACTCATTGCCAAAATGTTCTTTGAAGTGGACATATCATGCTTTTAAATCCTTCCTTTTCACATGTAAATCATTCATTTATGGTCTATATAAAGTAGAACCACAATGCTTTGGTCTGAATTCATGGTTATTCCAGCTCCACACACCCCTTGTTAACCCTTGTTCTGAGGCGCGTCTTTAGAGCAACTTGTTTTGGTGCGGTCTCTTTAAATGTGAATAAGTCATTTCATGCCTCGCCTCTCTCCAGGTTGCAGAGAGTTCCGCTCCACCCCACCGGCAGAGCAAATTTTTATTCGGCAAATTTATTAGAGATGTCCACAATGGAAAACGTGTCCGTCCAGCCGTACATGTCAGAGTCTGACCCTGAGCAGGAGAATGAAGACGACGAACCTGCAGAACCATGGCTTCAAATAAATGCATTGCAAGGGTGTGTTATCACAGTATTTACATCCTCTCCATCCATACCAACTACACAATATGGAGCGTAGTTTAACTTTGGTGTCCATACATTAGAAACTTTTTGACACCCTCAAAATGACTCATACTCGCTATTCACAATAAAAAATGTGCAATAATTCGATTAAGCATATCTTATTTTGTGTTGGTCTCTTGATTGAAATGTACAAGAAGTTAATAGAATTTTAATATATCGATTTGAGTTTCCATTATCAAAAACCCTGTTTTCCATATATTAAATCAGAATTATAATCAGAAATATAGAAAATGCAACCTTTCTCCTTTTGCAACTTTTTATCTCCTGTGTAGGTCTCGTAGTCTTGATGATCACTCAAATACTGATGACAACTTTACGTTTACATGTTTGTTTGTTTTGTTTTTTTTAAATAGCTTTCTATTCTAAACCAATGTTTATCTTTATCCAATTTATGCAGAAAATTTATTGGGATACTAAGCAAGAAATTATTCAGGTGTGCTACTTATTTTAATTTATTCATATTCTAGGTTCGTATACTTACAAATAGTGTGTTATGAGTCCTTGTGTAACAGAGGGTCTCTGTGGGATTGATTGGTGCTGTGTTTCTGGTAAGAAGAATTTACGGGGTGGTTTATCTTGAGATTTTAGTTGTTTATTGTCCTGTCATGCCTGGGCTTGTGCGGGGGTGTCTATATCTCTCCTTTGACAGAAAATGGGAGGTCAGCGCCAGGTGAGGACCATGGGGAGGCTGCTATCAGATGACACTTGGGACCCTACTCCAGCAACTCCAGCCACTCAGCAGAAACTCTGTATAGCTGGGGGTCAAGGGATCAGTTAGGAGGAGTTCTGGTGTAGCAGGCAGCAGGACTCCAGGATTCTGTATTAGTACTAGAAGTGAAATGGGTCCCAATATGGTGAAAACGGAGTTAAAGTCTCCTTAAGTAATAATGAAGTTAAATCCTCGAAAACAAGAGAAACAACACCTGTAAGTGTAAAGTAAATTAAGTGGACAATTTTGAGTGGTGCGTGTATGTGATTGTTCGGATGTAATATTTGGCAGTTTTAAAATTGTTATATGGGACTGGAGAGAACCCCCAGAAATTGACCGCAGAAGATAATAGATTTTCTGAAAAAGCTTGTCAATTTGGTCTCATATTCCGGATTATATCTATACTGCCAAATTAGTACATAATTTGTGTTAAAAATATAAATACAAGGTTTGTTTGCTGTGTGTATGTTTATATGGTGTGTGCGTGGGGAGGTGCGTGTGTGCTAGGATGAGTGAGAGTGTG
>JBAMHW010000004.1:4307411-4320599 GCA_037177495.1 Rhadinocentrus ornatus
GAGTGGAAGAAGGAGGGGTCATCAACATTTGGGCCATATAAGTTAGCTAAGCATAACTTCATATTTTGAATAGATAAATTTACTATGATGAATCTCCCTTCTGGATCTGTAATTACGTTGATTTCTGTGAAGGTTACTTTTCTATTTATCAGAATGGCTACCCCTCTCTGTCTGGAGTTATAAAAGGCTGAGTAAACATGAGAAAACTGCACTGTAGAGAGGGCATCCACTGATGTTTTTGTCATATGAATCTCCTGTAAGAACACAATATCTGCCAGCAGATCATTTAATCTGTTAAAGATTTTTAGTCTCTTCTCTCTGGTCCCAGCTGCGTGCACATACCACGTAATAAATCTAAGTATGGTCATGCTTGTGGTAAAAAGGTGAATGTTGGATGCTTCCTGCTGATATATACTGTATGTGGATGTGTGTGTGTAAAAGCATGTGAATATGTATGCATGGAGTTGTCTGCCTGTGTTGAATGCTATTAAATGTGCTTGAGTTAATAAATGTGAGTGTTGGGTTATATATGCAGGTATTACTAAATGTACTGTGCAGCTTAGCATTAGTGTTATATGGTTTTGTGAAGTGGCAGCTGGAAAAAAGAAAAACAAAAAAGTGTGCAAAGAGAGAAAGTGGGAAGAAAACAACAAAAAAGGCAGAAGTGGGTGAAAAAGAAAATGAATCTATGAACAAAAATAAACCTATTTTTGTGGGCATTAGAGATTGGCAGTATTGTTGTCTATTGTGAACAAACATTAAACTCTGTGAGTGAAGCCCAGTGAGTCTGATTAGCATCTCATCTCAGCTCTCTCATCTTTTTAAGTGGGAGAACTTGCACAATTGTGGCTGACTAAATACTTTTTTGCCCTCTTTATATGTTAATTATGTTGATAATCTGGGTGGCCTTCACACTTATGTGGTCAGGGTGAAATCTTTACTACCAGGTACGTTATTCACTTAAAATAAAAAAAACACTTCACATGTGCATCAGCAGACTGAAAAACAAACAGTCAGGTTCATTCTTGTGTATGAAATGGGGAGGAAAGGTCTTGTTATTGGAGCATATCACCAAACTGATCAGAAGTATGACATCACACACACATACACACGTCTGTAATTTTCATGAGCACTGAACCCTAGCTGACATGCTGTCAGCAGAACAGGAGAAAAAGGCATCTTACAATCCACTGGTGACTGGTTGAACAAAGACATGATGCCTCCTCAAACCTCGACCTCTCAACCTTGGACTCGCTGCACAGTCAGTAAATATGGCAACTTTTTCTTAATCTGCAAGAGCGAGACAGATTAATTGTGTCCGAGCAGGAGGGCTTGAGTTCCTCTCATTCAGGAAGAACTGCCTACTAATTTTTCATTTTTTCTACCTGCTGAAAGCTTTATCCCCTCAAAGAGAACACAATCTGTCATGTTTTCACGGGTTATTTCTGTTGTGTTTTTTTTGTCATGTTTAGTTTCTGTTTAGTCCATGGTTTAGGTTTTTTGGTTTTGTCACGTGTAGTTAATTTTCACTGGTGTTTTCTGTCCCTGGCTCATTAGCTCACCTGGTCTGATTGTGGATGTCAGATCCTTGCATTGTGTTTCCCTGTCTATGCTTTTATGGGTATGTATGTATGTGCTTGCATGGGTGTATTTTTGTTAACTCCTGTGTATGTGGACTCCCTTGTCGTGTTATGGTTTATCCCGGTAATGTATGGTTCCTTGTCCTGAGATTGTTAAAATAAACCCTTTACTTTCACCAACCTGCCTCCTACCTCCCCTGCCTGCGTTTGGGTCCTCACCATCACCATCCTCCGTTACAAAAATCTACATTTTCTTAGAAGTTCATTGTCTAGTAACATGCTTACATGGATGTGATCTCACTTTAAAAGCTTTTAAATGGTCGAGTACTTAATAATTCCACCTCATGTGCTTTAATAAGCTACCTCATATTTCTTTATTTTGCACTAAACACCTGTGCCTTAATTTAAATAAGAAGACATTGCAATAACTATATTATATATTTTATATTCTACGCTGTAGTTTTACTTTATTTTATTTTTAATTTTTTTAATCTTATTTATTATACATTGTACTTTGTCTTATTTATTATGATTGTTGCAATTATTGTATTATATTTTATTTTATTCTGTTTTGCACTTAATGGAGAGCTTTGTAATTATGTTGCATTGTTGCAATGACATTAAAGTTCTATTCGTTCCTAACAGCTCACAAAGTGCAGTTGGATGCTGGCTGGGGCGGTCTGGGGGCAGCGAGGCTCTGACTGTTTTTCAGGGTGAAGTTCCAGGCAGCGTGCCATGAGGGGGCTGTCTCTGGCCTAGGTGGTGAACTATGGGTGGCGCGTGATTGATGCTGCCCTGCATTGGTGGAGTGGGGCTTCTGGCAGGAATGGGGTTGGTTGTCGCTGGCTCTGGGTTGGGCAGGCTGCTCTGAGGTGGACTGGATGAGGGTCTTGGGTTCTGGGGGCTGCCCTTCCTTCAGGTGGGGAACGACTTGTGCATGGGGGGTCTGGGTTGACTCGGGCATGCCATAGCTGGGCGGGTTGGTGCGTGCCCTGTTGTCTGGTTGGTGTTCTAGTGTCTGGGGCTTGGCCAAAGGGGAGGGTGAGGGGACTGGGTATAGAATGGGGGATTGGGTATGGTTCGGAGGACTGGGGATGGGGAAAAAAGGCTGGTATGGGGAGGTTGGGGGACTTGTGACTCTGTGGGGGATCCCGGGCAACGGGTTTGCCTAATGCCACTGGTTGATTGGCTCTTCTCTCTGGGGGAAGTTTCTTACAACTAACTTGTGGGTTTCCTTCCCTCTAGTCCTACTTTCCCATACACACCCATAAGGCGCAGAAGATGGATACGCAGGCTTCCTGGGGCCAGTACTCTGTGGTTTCCTGGGTCCCGGGAGCCGGAAATGGCTCTGATCCTTGTCATGGCCTGGTCACATTTGCACCACTGATCACTAGTTCTTCTTGTCATTGACTAACCTGCATCCTGAGACAGTCTCTGTGTAGTGATGGGGTTAAAATCCCTACAGTTTTGCTCATGTTTATCTTTGTGTTGACAATGTTCTTGTTGTGACAGATTCTTCTGATGATTGTTAATTTTGTTTTCTTAAAGATGTTGCACATGTTTATTTATTTCCTGTTTTTTGTTGTTTGTTTCCTTACAGGTGCAGCAACTGGCTGGCTGTTTTTTTCTGCTAAGATTGAACAGCTGAAGTTGTTACTTTTTATCTGGTATATCCTTGTCTTTTTACTCTTTTATTCTCTCGTCTCTTCACTCTTAATCCAATAAAGTTTGTAGTGTCATAGTGTCTAATTTATTTCTTATGTTATCAGAAATCTACCCCCAATTTCTACCAGGTGTGTGTGTGTGTGCCGCATTCAGGCTGCCTGCGATTTTGTACAACCTCTGTGGCGTGTAAATCCACACCAGGAGTGTGTCAGGTGTGGAGTGCCATGCAATCCGCCTAGCTGGATCCACAAAATCACAGGAGAAGTGGAGAGTCTTGCAATTCTCTCCTTTCAACATAAATGTCTCTTTTTCCATGATGAAAAAAAAAAAACAAAAACACTGAGACTCCCTGACCGTTTAATGACTTAATGTTTACATGGTTCAACGAGCACAAATCTGCACTGGAGCTTTGATTTTGAAATTTACCGGACGCTTTTACCCTGCTCAGAAGCTCCGAAGGGACATAGCTTTTTCTGTGGCAGGATCAGAGCTGTTAAACTCTTTGCCACTGCAAGTCAGACAGGCTTCATCACTGTCCGGCTTTAAATTCATTCTTAAGACCAATTTTTATTTGCGTTTGAGTTTGCTTTGATTGGTTTTATTTTATTTTGATTTTATTGTCTTCTTCTAATAATTTATTGTTTTTAGTTCTTTTATGTTCAGTTTTTTGTTCAGTGGTGGCTGTTGTAAAGTGTTTTTATAAATAAAGTTGGCTTGGCTTGGCTTGCTCCCATGCCTGACTTCTTGTCTGAACTTATCTGAACTGCTGAGTTTGATGTGTTCTGGACTTGTGTTCCAGCAAAAATAGACTTGGCACGTAAGTTTAGCAGAGAGCCGCAACAAGGTGCTTCTGGGGCACTTCTGACATGCGCCGCAGCGCCTGGTAGGAATCACACCATTGACTAAAATGGTTGTGAATAGCTGCGCGACACACACTCAGTGAAAATTGGGGGTGAGTTTTGTCATAAGCCTACCTATCCCCATGTCATAAATTATCTTCTCCATGTCTCTCACGGAGCATCAACAACATGTTTGGTTATTCCTGCAGCGTTCATTGGAGAATTGCCTTTATTTTAAAGCTGAGAAGTGTAAATTTCATGTCCCATGGTGGGCAGGTGAAAGCAGATCCGGTAAAAATCAAAGCAGTTGCAGGATAACCTATACCCACCAGTTGGAAACAACTTGAATGGTTCCTTGGTTTTGCTAACTTTTATTGTTGTCTCATTTGTAATTTAAGCATAGTTGCAGCGCCTCTCATAAGATTAACCTCAGTCAAAACCGTGTTTTCTTGGACTCCTGAGGCAGACAAGGCAGTTAAAGGAGTGAGGGAAGGATGGAGTGGGAGATGGACGGGCGGATCCGTGCGGCGTCTGCAGTGATGTGGACTCTGCACCGGTCTGTCGTGGTGAAGAAGGAGCTGAGCCAAAAGGCAAAGCTGGTCGATCTACGTTCCTACCTTCACCAATGGTCTCGTCTGCGGGTAGTGACCAAAAGAACAAGATCATGAATACAAGTGGTCAAAATGAGTTTCCTCTGCAAGGTGGCCGAGCTCTCCCTTAGAGATGGGGTGAGGAGCTCGGTGATCCTGGAGGGGCTCAGAGTAGAGTTGATGCTCCTCTGTATCGAGAGGAGCCAGATAAGATGGCTCGGGCATCTGGTCAGAATGCCTCCTGGACGCCTTCCTGGTGAGGTGTTCCAGGCACGTCTCACCAGCAGAAGGCCCAAGGGAAGACTCGGGACAATCTTGATTTAGAGATTTTACTCGTTTACAATGAAGGCTAAAAGTGATCAGCATGTCCAAGAGACCACACAAAACTAAACACACCCTCTTAGAAGCTCTCAAAGAACACACAGAAGCTCCATATTAGCAGCCTGTGCCAGGAGTTCATGGATCACTCAGTTACGTGTCAAGTCTAGTGACCCAAAGGTCACAAAGGCTGGGATCAAGGCTAGGACGGGATGTAAGTGGAGAGCTTCCGAGGCTGCTGGGCATTACAGAGTCAAGGCTAAGGCAAGGGGTGCAGGTGGGAACAGGGGACAGGGAGGTGCTGGTTTTAGTAAGCAGTAGAACACCTCACTATGGTAGGGCACAGTGTAAAGCTAGGAGGTCACTGATCCTTGAGGAGGTGTGAGCTGGAGGTCATATGGACCGAGCTGTGGAAAGCTGAACCCCATCGCATAAAAATCTTGATCCAGGTGGTCTACAATCTGCCTAGCCCATCTAACCTCTTTACCTGGGGGAGGGCAGAGACACCAGCTTGAAGACCATAGCAGGTGATATCTACAGTGGGATCAACTACAGAAAGAACCTTCGCCCAGTTGGTAACACCATCACTTTTGTCAGAGCTGGGAGAAGCCTGCAGTGGCTGCCCGAAATACGTCCCCTGGCCTTATGGTGATGTCGTGTGATTGGGAGCTAAAAGTTGACAACATCAAGGCCAGACATCACCTCACCTCAACAGCAACCAAGCAGATAATTGTTTTGGCTCTCACTGTGCCATGTACTGGATGGAGGAGGCCCACTAGAGTAAGAGGGCAAAATACTCAGAGCTAGTGGAGGAGTGCCAGATCAATGGTTGGCGGGAAAGATGCCAACCCCCTTAAAGTGGGATCCCGAGGAGTTTGTGGGCCAGTCCCTCTGCAAGATGCTCCTTCAAGATGCTGGGCATCAAAGGAGCCAGTCAGCAAAGAGCCATCAAGTTGGCCACCGATGCAGCAGAAGGAGCGTCAAGGTGGTTGTGGATGAAGAGGGGAGAGGCATGGCAAGTAGGGTAGCGCTACCTGGACACAAGCTGGGTCCTGATCAACCCTGTGATCCCAAGTTACATCACTGATGATGTGTCACCATAAGGTGTATCTAAGAACTGATATTGTGATATCCAGTTCTGAAGATAGCAGCAATCCTAATCCTAACTATGACTCTGATTTTATTCTTATTGATTATACACTTGTGTAGTGGTAGAAACGAATGAAGAATAAATGGATCTAACAGCCAATCAAGTTCTGCACTATGACTAATTCATTTTAATCAGTTGTGTTGAAGTAGGAATACATGGAAAACCTGCTGGATTGCAACCCTTCCAAGACCGAATTGAATAACCCTGCAGTACAGTAAGGTGACGCTGCTGCACATCTAAACATGACAGCAAGAGCTTTGAGCTAATAGGGAGGCAGAGTGAAGGGGGGGGGACAGCTGGGTTTACTCAGTCCTGCTGTAGACCCCAGTTTTATTCTTTTTCTTTTTAAATGCTACAAGCATGTTTCAAATCCACAGGGACACAACTGGCACTGTGACAGTTTCAGCTCACTGAGTCATATGGGGTGGGTGCGTGTGCATGTGCACGTGGGCCTGCCTGCATAAGCTCTGAGTGTGTTACTTTTTTCATAACGACTTCTTTCCCTCCACATTCACATTTTTGTCTTATCTCCAGTCCAGGGATTCAGCGTGAGAGCTTCAACAGCCCACACTGAAGTGAGACAACCCCAGGGGTCTTTGTCAAGTCACTCTCTCATGTTTCCACTTTCTTATTTGCTCTTTCCCCCTCCCCACAACACCTCTTTCCTTGTCCTCCCCCCTCTCTCTGCCATCTCTTCTCTTCCTTTGTACTCTCGCATTTCTTTTCTCCTGGCCAACACAAAGCAGCCCAGGTCAGGAAGGTCGCTGATGTGTAGATTTTGTCCTTCGTCTCTTCCACCTGCTCTCCTCTAATCCTGGGGATGAAGTCTGTCCGTCCAGATGAGGGTCTGATGGGGAGGAAGAGCAGCTGCTACATTCACAGAGAGTTTCTCACACTTCATAGTTTGGTTTGTATGTGCAAATATGAAGAATTATCTCTGCTTTACAGTGGATTACATAATAAAAAAGATGAATAAAATGTTTATGCGAATTAGTTCTGGATTGTTTCACAGAACAGATAAATCAGAATAAATAAGTATCTTGTTGCTTTAATAAATGTGTAAATAATGCTCACCAATGTTACATACAGGAAAAAATCCCATCTATATTCATTTACAATAATAAAGAGTTTTCAGGACAGAAATTGTGATTAAACATGTCCCACACATGGCGTAGCATACAACAGCACATCGGTGGTGCTGGCTGAATTTTCCTTCGTGGTTTATCAAATTAATCTATTAATAGTTTGCCTTATTTTGCCACTATTAAACTCACAAGACACTTACTTTAAAAAAGAATAAAAAAGCTGCGTCTGAGCCCTGGCCTCTCCTCGGAAACCTCATTTCTAAAATGACATGAGAATATCTCTAGTCTATTTGAAAGGTTTTGTGGTCATAGTAAAGGGAAGACTTGATTTTGGTATATTTGGTACATTGTGTAAATATCAGTGTGTATGTTATTGGTTAAGAGTAAATAAACTGGCACATGGCACAAATTAAGAAGTTTCAGGCTCGTCTAAAAAATTACTTTCAGGATGAATATGAATATCTCTGGAATGATGAAGCTGTAGCTCTACACCTCTCACATAGTAGTAGAATATGTGAACATCATCTCTGATCACGTGAAGAACAGAAGGTTCTAGTAGTGATAGTTCAGGAGACGTCTCCATGATGACCATTTCCATAGCTTACCATCTGAACCCAGGCCACAGCTGGGGGAGCTTTGAAACAGTCAAATAACAGCCTAGAGTCCTTTCTAATGTCTAAAATAAAACTCTGAATACAGGTTTACTTTTGTATTATTTCTGAAAATGTCATATCTTTGGTTACTTTTAATATTGCACAATAAAAATATAATTTTGTCGAAACATCTGTGGCATTTAAATACACGTCCCTGCAACTTTCACAAAAGAGCTCATTTGTACAAGAACCAAGTCCTTTGTGTGACAGAGTTCACACAGGTTACTACAGAAGGCTAACAGAGGGTTCGACGCCGAGCCCTCAAACCTCACTTTCACACTCAACCGTGGCTTCCAACTCTCTGGCGCTGCCATTCCCTCATTAGCCCAACCACTTCCACCTGCTGATGCTACCTGCCAATTACCAATCCGTGTTCCTATATAACCTGTCCGGTTTCACTCCATAGTTGCCAGATTGTCTTTGCTCCCATGCCTAACTCTCCAGCGTTCATCCTCAGACTGATTCCCTGTTGCCGACCCTGCCTGCTCCTGACCAGTGCCTTTAAGCTCAGCCCAGTTCAATCTCTGGCTCAACCTGAATCACGTCTGGAAGGACAGGCATTCGCAGTGAGTCTTACCCGCTTTGAACATTTTCACATCATCCTGTTGTCACCTCCTGAACTTCCATTCACTCACCAGTCCTATCATCTCTCAGTCAGAGGAAAACCTGTTTACCTGGCAAGCAGGTGACTGGGGTTCGATACCAACCCGTACTCACAGCAGTTACAGACCGAGTCACCCGACCTTACCAAGAGAAAATAATAAAGCTTGTTCTTCCTTTATTCCCGACTCGTGTTGCATTTGGTTCCACAACCATCCTAGTTATGCTCACCATCCCCTTATTTCACACACTGTTAGCCACGTATATAACATTGGCTCTGTTGAACAAAGACATTTGTTTTCACTGTCATTAGTTCAGAAAAACACATTGATTTTTTTCTTGACAATATTCAGCCCGACTTTATTTATACAGCACTTAATTTAATGCCCAAGAGCCACCCAGCACTTTACAAAGCAGAAAAAGGAACATTAAAGGATATTACCAGTCAAAAGTGTGTCCAAACATATGACTGATACTGAAAATGAAACAAAAAAGATTAAAAACTGACAAACCAAGCTGCATACAATAGATAACCATAAAGCTCGCCCAGTAGAAAGTGTTTCTACACACACCTGCAGCTAAATTGTTTACAAATAGTCATGCATAGCAACACCTGTGTCGCTATGGCGACAGCAAAGGGCCTAACGAGTGTGAGGGACGGGCTCCAGACACACATGCTTTACTAGGCCTAATGTAAAATATTGGTATGTTTCAATGAAGGTTCTTATTAGAACTAGCAGGAGAGATCATGGTTCCCCAGTTTTAGCTACTATTCATTGGCTGCCTGTTAAATCCAGGATAGAGTTTAAAATTCTTCTCACATATAACCATAATATGAAGAGAACCATTATCTCTCTATGATCAGGCTCCATTGTATACCAAAGATCTCATAGTTCCATATATTCGCATCAGGGCTCTTCTCTCTCAGACTGCAGGTCGGCTTGTGGTTCCCAGAGTTTCTAAGAGTCCAATGGGAGGTAGAGCCTTCGGCTATCAGGACCCTCCCTTATAGAACCAACTCCAAGTTTGGGTTCGGGAGGCAGACCCCCTCTCTACCTTTAAGATCAGGCTTAAAAGCCTCCTTTCTGATAGATCTTATAGTTAGGATGGTCTAGTCATCTCTTAGTTATGCTGCCATAGGCTGAGACTGCTGAGCGACGTCCCATGGTGGACTGGGCTCTTCCTCTTCATCTCTCTGCTCTTCATCTTCCATGGAGAAATGTGACAGTATCAGTATCATTAACATGTTTCTCCTCTCAGCAGGTCTTCCTAGGATAAAAGCTGCAGGGTCTGCTGATCTCTCTTTTCCTGTCCTCTCCACCCCAGCAGGCAGGTGGCCACCCTCCCTAAGCCAGGTTCTGGTTCTGGTTCTGCCAGCGGTTTTTCATTCCTGTCAAAGCTCTGATGACAATCCTTACGCTACAGACGTTTAGCCAATCAAATTCCTGTCATGGCGACGTGCTGCTGTAGTGTGTGGATTCTAACATGTGTAGTGGAATGGCAGCTCACCTAATTGGTTTCAGATGAGCTGATTGCAAGTGGTGTTTAGCCAATGGCAGTGAAGCATCCCCCATATATAAACTGCTGATTTTCAAGCAGTAAGCAGCTTGAATTTTGCCTGTGCTTGGAGACTGAAGCTGATCTGTCAAAACATCTCTTCCTATTGATGTCCAGGAAAGTGGTTCAACTGGTATGTTGCCCTGGCACGCTAAACTCTTTTCTTAAACGTTGAGTGGCTATATTCTAATGATTTCCCACAATAGGTAATTGCAGTCAGTGGGTTGTTGCCAGAAGCTTCTTCCTAGGTGGGACCCTGCTCTGATCGGGAGTGTTGAGTGTTATTGTTGTTTTGTTATGTGTCTTTCGGCTTTGAGACTGCTCCATGCCTTTTTAGACACAAAGGACCTAGGCAGACGCCTGTTTCTATAGTGGAAATACGACGCACTTCCCAGAACACCAACTTCGGCGGTATCTGTGACGATTGACAACTTTGCCCTGGTGGTTGTCTCGCAGGCCGTTCGCCTGTTTACTATGCCCGGGTGATCGCCTGGCAGGCGACTGCTTTTGTAACTTGAGTTGTGTACTCATGGAATATAGCTTTAAAAAGCTGTAGCCTTTTTCGGTTGTTTTATTAATGTTTCTTTTAACTAATTTTATTGTAATTTTATTTGTTTTTTTTTATTCTTTGCAGCTGTGCTTCCTTCCCCTGGTGTTGGACAGGCCCTCCTGGTGGTGGCGTCTCCTTATTGTTCTATGTATGTGAATACCACAAACTGTTATAGGTGGCACTGTGTGAGAGGTTTGTTGTGGGGTGAGTTTAATCAGTTTTTTTTTGTTTTTCGAGATGCCCTTAAAACTGTGGGCCTGTTCCTCAACCAGGATGCAGTTTTGTTTCTATATCCGCATTGGGTTTTTATGTTCTTATTTTGGAATAAATATTATTCTAATGGAACTTGTCTCTGAACCTTTGTAAAGACGAACCATATGTGCCTTTTACATTTTCCCCAAGTTGTCTCTTGTTTGTTTTTAATCTTTTTTATTTTTTAATTATTTTTAGACCCAAACGGGCCATGCGCCACACATGGGTTCAGGGAGTTCGTGCGTACACACTCTGTGTGTGGACAGAGAGAAAGCTGCTTCCCTACAAGTTGGAAATAGTCGGTAAAAACAAAAAGCAGACTGCAAACATATATTGTTGCTCCACTGTTTACTTGCAGTGAAAGAAATTTGCTTTGATGCTGTACAGACGCTTCCTGCTTTTGCTCTCCCTTCTGCTGCATTCTTCTTTTATCTTCACTGCTCCGTCTGCATGGCCTACACACAGCTGAAGCCTGCACGTAGCACTCAGCTAAAGCAAAGTAGCTTGAAAAGGTGCTAACGCTAGACAAACAAGCAGCAAGATGCGTTCCATCTCCACAGACGACTACCAAGACCTGTTTAAAAAGATAACAGCGCTGGAGGCGAAGGTTTGCCGCCTTGAAGTGAATATTGAAGTAAATGGACTGCATGGAAATGAAACAACCTTGTCATTGACCCACAACAGCGGAGGTGAGCAAGCTAACAGACGGCTAAAAGACACACATAACACTACTAAGAAAGAGGTAGCCTCTGTGAATTACAATAAATCATCAGGTAACAATCCTCCCTGGAACCAACGGTGCAAAGCCAAAAAGTAAATCATGCCTTCTGGAAAAGGGAGGACAACGTATCACAGGCCAGGCGCAGCCAGCTGAAGTCTATGATGAGACTGACTGGCCTCCACTCCCTACAAAACAAAGGACCTCTCCTATCCCTCTACATGGTAGGATTGGACAACCCAGACTGGGAAAGTTAACAACAAACCTCCCAAGTGCCTGAATGTGGAACTACAGAACAGATTTGCTCCGCTATCGGAGGACACGGGATCTTTGTCGGATGACCATCTATGCCTGGACTGTGAGGTGAGGACTGAAAGCCGGTCACAAAAGGCCCCAGAGAAAGCTAAAGGCTGGGCCTGAAACTCTGATTATTGGCGATTCTCTTGTAAATGATGATCAGTGGATGTGCGGAAAGAACACCAAAGTCCTCTGCTGTCCTAAAGATATGATCAGTGCCACGCAGGAGAGAATTCTGAAAGCTGTGACTGATCACCCAGGTGTGAGAAACATCGTTCTATATACAGGGTCTAATGATGTGTCCAAGCAACAGTCTGAGGTTCTAAAACAGGACTTTACTGGACTGTTAAACACAGTGAGATCTCTGAAAGCAGCTGTTTTCATCAGTGGACCTGTGCCCCCCATCAGAAGAGGTGAGGAAAGATTCAGTAGATTACTGGCACTAAATAATTGGCTTATTTCAGCGTCTCATTACAACAAACTGCATTATATTAATAATTTTTTTTCAATTTGGGGGAACGCATACATCTTTTTAAGGCAAATGGATCAAATTCAGTCAGGGGTGAAGCTGTTCACCTCAAATCTTTTCCATTTCCTGCGTCATCACTCTGTATTTGGTGCCAAGACTGAGATACAAGAGGAGTTATCTCATAAGCTAAGATACCTCAGGAGAGAGACCAAAAAATCCCAGTGGAAACCCAAAGGAGGAGCTGCATTTGCCCCCACTCTGCCTCAAAATACAGAGACATCAGCAGAGACAAGAGAATGGATCTTTATTTGCCGCCAATCCGCTCAACAGCACCAAAAACCAGGATGATGACGCACCGCACCACCGAACCCCAAGCAGGTCAACATTGCCCAGACTCTCCCTTTCCCCCCTCCCCTCACCTGAAATTTACTAAAGAGATGATGGACCTGGTTCATGCTGGACTCAGATTTATCCCCCAGGCCAATATGTTTCTGTTCCCCTATAAACCCCCCACAAGAGCGGCTAAAGGGAGGGTTTCCAGCCCCGCCTGTACCACCATGCCAGCTTCATGTTTGGGATGTATGATGTGTGGAGCGTCCAGGCTACGTGGATAACGGCAGTCAAACTTTTCCCAGTGCAAGCTGGATCCCTGTTTATTAGAAGGTTCAAACATATCTGTACTGTTTGGAAACAGAAGGAGAAAAGTAGCTTGGTCTGAATTGTTGTTAAATTAAATTATTAAAACTTAGATCATTAGCAGGGAAAACATTTTAATTAATGAGCTTATTACTGAACACAACCTTGATTTTATGTTTTTAACCAAAACCTGGTTAAACCAAGATAACAGTTCAGTTGCTCTTGTCAA
>JBAMHW010000004.1:4363520-4374486 GCA_037177495.1 Rhadinocentrus ornatus
TTTTTAAAGGAGGACTAACAGGTCTTTGAGGGTCAGAATTCTAGCTGATAGACAGGTGTTCAAATACTTATTTGCAGATGTATCATACAAATAAGTTGTTACAAAATCATACATTGTGATTTCTGGATTTTTTATTTTGATAATGTCTCTCAAAGTGGACATGCACCTACAATGAAAATTTCAGACCCCTCCATGTTTCTAAATGAGAGAACTTGCAAAATAGCAGGGTGTTCAAATACTTATTTTCCTTACTTTATCTACCTGATATAAAGTGTGCGCCGCAAACACGAGAATTGTTGATTTTCGCCTCTGTCCAGTCATTTCGTCTTATTGCATTCAGCTATAATTGTCTTAGTTTATTTCTGAGCAGGTATCCTAAAAAACTTTAATTTACTACCAGGAATGCTGTTCTTCCTATTCTGGCACCCAAACACGCAACAAGATCACATTTTTAAGTCATAATAACACTTGAGATAGCTCGTTTCTACAGTGTTTTTTACCGGTTTTCTCTGTTTTTGCCTCCAGATACAGTAGTGACGTCACTGATCCACCCTGAATCTAGCCGCTTGCCAGATTCAGGGTGGAATACCATCTGGCTGCTTTAAGTCCAGTCAGCAACTCCTCGATGCGGGGTACGGGGTAGGCATCCTTGTGTGTTAGTGCATTTAACTTCCAATAGTCCACGCAAAACTTCCAACTTCTGTCTTTCTTCTTAACAAGCACAATTGGGGCTGCCCAAGGACATGGGATAGGACGACTACGGGTTGTTGTCGAGGCAATCTGGCCACACCTAGGTAGGGTGGAGGGGACCCTCCGGTGATGACTCACTGGCATTCCTTGAATTCCTGATCCCAGACCCGTCCTACTGCAAAAGGCAGGGTAGTTTTGAAAGCTGACACCCCTGGGTAGTTCTCCTGGGTAAAAGCAAGCCATACCAGTTTAATGATGTTCTTTCCAAGTATACCTTTATCAGGGCCCAAAGATGCATCATCCACCATTATCACAGCCTTCTCAAGGACATGGACACTTCCTACCTTGCAGTCGACCAAAGCATAGCCTCTGTAGGGGATCTCCAAGTCATTTGCTGCTTGTAGGGTTATCCAGGGGTTCTTGGCAGCATTAGTCACTCTAAATTCCTCCAGATGTCTTTTGAACAAACTTTGGCTCATCAGCGTAACCTGCGACCCTGTATCTAGAACAAAAGGTATGAAATATCCGTTTATTTTTACATCCACATCAGGGCACTCACCTACCAAGGCAGACTTAGAACGTGAAATGGGCTCTTTATCCTGGTTGACCGCCCCTACTGCTTGGCCCTCAGGTGTAGGGATCATCTTGATCGCCCCTGTGCATCCCAATGATAGGCTGGGTTTAGGTTGCCTACTGGTCGTCGTCTTTCCCGGGGAGCTCGTGGCCCATAAGTGGCATTGTAGGGCCCGAAGGTATCCCTCTGGTGGGAAGCCGCATCATTGTCTCTTCCAGCAAGCTGGCAGAAAGAGTTTTTAATATCTCTGTGATTTCTTTTTTTATTTCTCCCATCAGTTCTTGTTGCAACTCAGACCGTATCTGCTCCCTTAGCAGTTCCAGGTTTACCGTCATGGTGTTACTTGGGGCTGGGGCATGAACTCTTTGGGACATGATAGCTTGCTCCTCCTGCAGTTCCTGTTCCAGGGCCCGGGCTTCCTTACACAGGTCTGCAAAAGTCATGGGGTCGTTATGCCTTATCTGTTAGTTCAGCTCCTGTTTTACGGGTTCAGCTCGTAACCCCACCATCAACTGGTCGATCAGAAAGTCGTCACCCTCTACGATCTTGCCTCCATCTCGTGCCTGCCATTTAAAAAAAGAGTTCTTTCAATCTCAACACAAAAGCGTTCACATTCTCATCACTCAGTTGCTTGCAGTTAAAGAAACTAGCTCGTAGCTGCACCTTAGTGGCAACTTTAGCATACAGGTTTTCCAAAATCTCCTCTACTTTCTGTCCAGTATCCTTATCTTTTGGCCGGATTAGTTGC
The DNA here is from genome assembly GCA_037177495.1 of Rhadinocentrus ornatus. Lineage (NCBI taxonomy): Eukaryota > Metazoa > Chordata > Actinopteri > Atheriniformes > Melanotaeniidae > Rhadinocentrus > Rhadinocentrus ornatus. The sequence goes on from JBAMHW010000004.1 coordinate 4,365,533, forward strand.
AGCTCACGTTCAGCTTCCCCCTCCAAGGCACCCAACACAATATCAGCTTGCTGTTGTCCATTCAGTCCTTGTGCCCTCAGCATGGCCTCCACCCACACCCTCCATTCTGAAAATTTCCCACTCTCACCAGCAAACTTTGGGACCCAAGCAGCCCCCCTAAACCACGGTACAACAAACTGTGCAGTTATAGCGGGGTTATCATTACTCGTCAGATAAGCACTACTTGGTTGGGCTGGTTCCATTTCTTAGCAGTCGGGCTGGTATCCTGCCGACAACGCCAAATTCAGATGTCACGCCACAGTGTAAGGTTCATTGGATAACAGCACTTCACTAATTGCGTCCACTGTTAAGAACCACAACTTGCTATAAGTGGTAAAACAATTTTTTAATAACTAAAAGGCCGTAGACTAATAAAATAGTAAAAAAAAAAAAAAGTAGATAAAAATAATGTAAAATGGCAAAAAGGTAGCACAAGAATACTAAAAGTGAAAATAGTCCAAATTCTTAGCAGTCAGTAGAGTAGAACCAGTTTCACAGGCAGGGTCCCCAGTCCACTCGATCTCTTTTTCCGGCCCAGCAGCTCGCACTGGTCCCTCTTTAAACAGCTGCTGTGGGAGACAGAGAGCATGCACTCCACAACTGGCTTGGTTTACTTTCCTTTACTTAGCTTTCTGCAAGTGCTGAACAATGTCTTTTCCGGCTTCCAGCTCGTTCCCACGTGCTTGTCCGCTCTCCTGCTGTGAATTCGTTGAGTGTCCGTGTTGTTGGCTTCCTTGGTAAGGAAGCTCCACCGGTGCCCCACCGGCGCCCGTTATTCCGCTTACGTCCGCTCCCTCCGGTCTATGGCTGTTCTCTCCATTTCTGTTGTCTCTGTCTGTCCTGTTTTAATTACCCTTCCCCGCTTCACGAGCTCACCTGTCTTTAATCAGACATTCCAGCGCTTGCCTTCGTGCCAATCGTACACAGTGGGTGTGTCACACAAAACAGTCTGTAGGTGTTTCTCATCAGTTTCACTAACTCCATTCCACACCATAAAACCAAATAGCAAGGAATCACGGCAAAACAATCCGTGCAAAACTATAAAATCAATAAAACATGCAGTCACTAAATCAAAATAAAACAAAAAAAAAATACACAGGAAGTAAATAAAATCCAAGATAGAAGTTATAAGACTGGTGGCAAGTCTAACTGTGACATTTGTTCTCATGGCTTCTCCTACCACTGCTATGCAGATGACACTCAGCTGTGTCTCATGTGTCGTCTCCAGCAGTCCGGCCTGTGTCTCCTGTGTCGTCTCCAGTGGCCCGGCCTGTGTCTCCTGTGTCGTCTCCAGCGCCCAGGGCTGTGTGTCCTGTGTCGTCTCCAGCACCCTGGGCTGTGTCTACTGTGTTGTCTTCAGCGGTCTGGCCTGTGTCTCCTTTGTCGTTTCTACCACCTTGGGCTGTGTCTCCTGTGTTCTCCCCATAGCCCCGGCCTGTGTCTCTTGTGTCATCTCCAGTGCCCTGGGCGGCATCTCCTGCGTCGTCTCCAGCGCCTTGGGCTGTGTCTACTGTGACTTTCCAGTGCCCAGGGCTGTGTCTCCTGTGTCGTCTTCAGTGCCCAGGGCTGTGTCTCCTGTGTTGCCTCCAGCGGCCCAGCCTGTCTCCTGTGTCGTCTGCCAAGGACTGTGTCTACTGTGTTGTCCACCACCTCTGGTTCCTGTTCCTGTTCTTGAGGGGGTCCCTTTCTAAGGAGTTGCTCCTCCTCCTTCGTGTGTTCCTGTTCCCAAAGGGGTCTTTGAGCAGGATGCTACTTCTTCGCCTCTAACTCCAGTTCCTGCCTTTTAGTGGGCCTAACTAGGCGTCAATAGTCCATTGTTACTATGCTTCCTGTTTATTGATCCACTTCTGTTACCTGTATTTTGTACTTTGCCTTTTCAAAAACTCTCTTTTGTTAAATAAACCATTTGTCAGTTTGTCTGAAGATCAGCCTTCGATGCTTCCTCTGCAGAGTAATGACAGTGGCTATGCCAACAGATGTATTTAACTTATAAATTTTTAGAAATCATTAAGTAAAACAACCCTTTTATTAAGATATCCTTTGTTTCTTACTTTCTTTCTTTCGTTCTTTCTCTGTGTAACCTCAGACATGTTCTGGCCCTGTTCTGCTGGTTGGTTTTATACTGACATCAACGAACCATCAAGTTATTTCAAAGCCACGTCAGGAGGATGGTGATGAAACCAGGAAGAAGAAGAAGAAGAAATATAAGTGTGTTTCTGTCAAAAACTTCAAAGATTTTCTACAAGACAGAAGAGAAAGAGGAGTGTGTATGTGCAGGGAAGCGTATCTGTCGGTGGTTGGTAATGTAGAGGAACTAAATATTCTTGCAGTTATTCTCCCGAAGGGAAAAGGCAGGTCGATGAAGTGTGTAAGGTGCTGAGCATGTGTGTGGTGGGTGTGTAACTGACGGGCCATGACTAGATGCTCCTCATTCACATCTGCATGCTGAGCCCCAATCCGACAGCATCAATCGGAAACTTCCCAACTGGGAATGTTTAGAAATTAAGAAAAACATGACCTGCTTCCCTGGTTATACATAGATGTACATAGAAAGATGAAAAGATGGACAGACATAGGGACGAAGGGACAGAGAGACGGAGGGACGGATGGACAGAGGGAAATCCAAATACAAGTTTCCTGGAAACCTCTACAATCACAACTTGTGGCTCTCAACAGAAACTGAAAACAGGAATTACCCAAAGCTATGAACAGGTTACAAGGATGAAAGTCCTTTGTAGGTTTTATTTTAATTTACCTCCAAGTTAGTTAGTTTAATGTTAAAAGTTAGTTTAACCCCTAAACTAAGGGAAGACAAAGCCTCTGATAGCTGCCTGTTGGAGAGCTGGTGGTTCCACTAGAAAGTTACATGTAAATATAAACTATTAAAAGTTGACTACTGCATATGAATTATAGTTTCTCAAATTAAATGGTGTGAAAATCTGGAAGCTTTGATTTTGCACAAATGTTCCATGCTTGAAGGCAACATTGACAGGATTCTAAAAAACCTTTCGTTTTTGTGTTGAAATTTACGTGTAAATGCTGAAAACTGCAGAGCATGAAAAAGAGGCTTTTTGATTGCAGCTGTGTTTTCATCTTTCCAGCCTGTGCAGCCGGAAGCCACCTGTAGCCTTCTCTGAGCTGACCGTCAACTTTAGCGATGTTTACCGTTACTTCAAATCCTTTATCTGCCGAACTCTCAGGGGAGAAGCATTTGAGACCACCCTGATTTCAGGGCTGCAGGCTCTCTGCTTGTCCCACAGAGAAAAAAGCAGACCTGGAGCAGATGTTTTACCCGGCAAAGTGTTTGGGGGTTCACATTAGAGCTCCTGTTTGGCTGCCATCATTATGTGTATTTAGCTGCTTCAGTAAACTCCAGTGCATGCGCCACTTTCCCCCATAGCTTCAAGCAAACACCAACAAATTAGGTTTTGCTAATTAACCTGGCAGGTCAGCAGAAAAAAAAATATTGGCACATGAATAAATCCTGGGATACCACCTGCTGCTTAACAGCTAATACAGTCCCAGAAGGTCAGAACCCCTTACCGGGGGTCAACTTTCATCAGTTTACTGTAGAAGAGGTTAATGATGATGTTAGATGTACCACACAATGGTCTGAAGCTGGAAGCCGTTCCTCACATCAGGCTAATTCGGATGGTGTTATTAGCAACAAAACATGCTCTAGCTTTAATGTGGCAGAACATTGTCTTTCAGGTGGTGCATAAAACAAATTGTGTGACCAAAAATACGCTTTGTTATTTGAGCCACCACCTTGGCTTAAACCTTGTCAGGCTTATAGGTCCTCATAAGGACTGAGACAAAGACAAACATAAACACCTATCATAGGGACGCCGTTAAGCTCACCTGGTTGAACCGCTCAATCTACAGAGGCTACAGCTCCTCAACGCAGCCGGCCCAGGTATGAATCTGGAACTCTATGCATTCATTTCCCTTCACTGTGCAACAAATTTCAAAAGTCCTTTAAAAAAACATAATTACCTTCTCTAAAACTAATGAAACAGGAGCATTGGGTATTAATATTCAGAAATGATTTAGTCATTCATGGTGTTATCCTCTCTTAGATAGGAAAACACGTTTCTCCTCTCCTCTGTCATTTACTCAGTGACATTGTAGACACAAGGAATCCATTCTCTGATGGTAATAAGACTCTAAGAACAAGAAGATTAACATTTTTTCTAACAAAATAAGGACTAACTAACTAAACATGTGTCCTTGACTGATAGCGGTGAACATTTTATTATAAAACCATTCAATAAAGAGGTTGGTATATTAATCGTATGTTAGTTTCTTTTTTTGTGATGGTTAGCACCGTTACCTCAGAGTAAGAAGGTTCCTGGTTCCAGCCTCTGCAGAGGAGTTTGCATGTTCTCCGTCTGCATGCATGGGTTTTCCCCACTGTCCAGAGACACACATGTAACGTTAACTGGTGTTTCTAAATCATAGTGAGTGTGACTGGTTTAAGGCCCACGGTGCTGCCATGGAAACATGAACACAGTAACCCGACAGTAAAACACAGCAGCTGTGTTTAGGCAAGATAAGCAGAGGCTCAGTAGACGAAACCAAACGGTGGCAGGCACATAGTGATGATTACATTGCAAAGTTTCATCTCCCCTGGCAGGTTGTTCCACGTGTTCACAGCACAACAGCATAACTCTGGCCTGGATCCGGGTCTGGACTCTCGTCTGGATCCTGATCTGGACTTTGGTCTGGACTCTGGTCTGGACTCTGGTCTGGATCCTGGTCTGGGTCCTGGTCTGGACTCTGGTCTGGACTCTGGTCTGGACTCTGGTCTGGATCCTAGTCTGGACCCTGGTCTGGACTCTGGTCTGGATCCTGGTCTGGACTCTGGGCAGTACTAGCCCAGAGTCCTGGCTGCTAGGTGTTGACTCTCCCATCTCTGGGGCTGAGGTCGCTGAGGTGGTTAAAAGTGGCAGGGCCCCGGGAGTGGATGAGATCCACCCAGAGTTCCATAAGGCTCTAGATGCTATACAGCTTGGCTGACACACCTCTGCAGCATTACGTGGACATCGGGGACAGTTCCCCTGGATGGGCAGACTGGGGTGGTGGTCCTCCTCTTCAAAAAGGGGGACCAGAGGATATGCTCCAACTACAGGGGGATCACACTCCTCAGCCTGCCTGGTAACGTCAATTTAGGGGTGCTGGAGAGGAGGGTCTGTCAGATAGTCGAACCTCGGATTGAGGAGCAGCAGTGTGGTTTTCGTCCCGGTCGTGGAACAGTGGACCAGCTCTGCACCGACTTCGGGGTCTTGGAGGGGGGCATGGGAGTTTGCTCAACCAGTCTACATGTGCTTTGTAGACTTAGAGAAGGCGTTCGACCGTGTCCCCCGGGGACCCCTGTGGGGGTTACTCTGGGAGTATGAAGTGCTGGACCCCTTTGTACGAGCTGTCCGGTCCCTGTACGACCGGTGTCAGAGCTTGGTTCGCATTGCCGGTAATAAATCTGAATCATTTCCGGGGAGGACTGGACTCCACCAAGGCTGCCCTTTGTCACTGATTCTGTTGATAACTTTTATGGACAGAATTTGTAGGCGCAGTCAACATGTTGAGGGGATCCGGTTTGGTGGCTTCAGGATTGGGTCTCTGCTCTTTGCGGATGATGTGGTTCTGTTGGCTTCATCGGGCCGTGATCTTCAGCTCTCACTGGAGCGATTCGCAGCTGAGTGTGAAGCGGCTGGGATGAGGATCGGCACCTCCAAATCTAATACTATGGTCCTCAGCCGGAAAAGGGCTGAGTGCCTTCTTTGGGTCAGCAATGGGGTCCTTCCCCAAGTGGAGGAGTTCGCGTATCTCGGGGTCTTGTTCACGAGGGAAGGATGAAGTGGGAGATCGACAGGCGGATCGGTGTGGCATCTGCAGTGATGTGGACTTTGACTCTATGGTCACGAGCTATGGGTAGTGACCGAAAGAACAAAATCGCGAATACAAGCAGCCGAAATGACTTTTCTCCGCAGGGTGGCCGGGCTAAACCTTAGAGATAGGGTGAGAAGCTTGGTGATCCGGGAGGGGCTCAGAGTAGAGTCGCTGCTCCTCGAATCGAGGAAAGCCAGATGAGGTGGCTTGGGCATCTGGTCAGGATGCCTCCTGGATGCCTCACTGATGAGGTGTTCCAGGCACGTCCTACATCTCTCTGCTGGCCTGGGATGGATGGACTTTAAACTGGAAAAGACAGAATCTTTTACTCTTTTCTTCAAAGTCTTTGTCGTTTCCGTGGTTGGACCACAGTAAACTGTGATTGTTTTATTGCCCCCTTGGGATGTGTAAGATCAACAATTCAAAGTTCTCGGGTGATGAGTTTCATCAGACTTCTCCCACTCTGCTAGGGAGAAGGAAATTGTCCTGTCTGTAAGGAGAAAGATCCATGAAGTTGTTTAATTTGTTCATGGGATTAAACAAAAGTTTCAACCTTTCCTTTGAAGATGCTGGAATCGCTATCCTGCTTAATGTTAAATGTTAAAATGTTCTATGGATTTGGGAGACTGTAATACAGATACGTGGTTGGATCAGAAAATTACAGGGCGGTGTAGCGAGAGTGAGTCGGGTAAGGAGCCGGCTAGAGAGACAGTTGTCACCTGGTTGTTTTAAATGATGCTGGTTGTTCGGCATGGTTATAACATTAAACATTATAAACATTATTTGTACAAAAAAGCAGCTGTTGTCAGAATAACTCCGCATCCGTTCATCAACACGTCCTTCCGGACGCTACAGAAAGTTAATAATTTGGCGTCATTACTCATTAGAAAATCCCGCTAGCAAAGCAGCGACATGCCTCATATGCAGGGCTGAAGTTTCCAGAGGATATATGAATGCTGCCAGATTTACCAGCAGTGACTTTATAAAGCTTTTAGGTTGGAATTATGTGAAACAGCACAAGTTTGCTGCTTTAATGGAAATGTGCAATGAACCACAGCAATAACAAACTTTGGCAAATGCTTTAGAAAAACATGAGAAATTAGCAGCAGAAAGCCAGAAAACCACCGTAATAACACATAACGTCTCGCAGCGTCTCGCAGCTTGCCACTGCCTCACCTGGGTTTCACCTGGGTTTCTCCCCTGGATTTGATCGGGAAAAAGTCCAATTCCGTGATTTTTACTTAATAAACTCAGAAACATGTAGTCATACTGGAGATGCATTTTTAATACATATCAATGGAAAATATTAATATTTATTTCATGTACTTTATTTCTTTTTTTCATGATGACAGGTGACGCACTGCCTTACCTGCCTCTCCTGACTGCACGTCACTGACTGGTATGTTTTGCATACAGTCAATCCCAGTCTACAAACCCTCACCACAGGTCTGAGACAGTAACATCCCTCTGCTGAACAACCTCAATGGCTTCTTTGCCCGGTTTGAAGCCCAGAACAGCTCACGTCCACTGAAGACAACTCCTCCACCCCCACCTCATGCCCAGGCTCTGTGTCTGTCTGCAGCCAATGTGAAGAGGACACTCTCCACATTGCCTTCATGGACATCTTTAACACTTCTCTGAGCCAGGCTGCTGTTCCAGCATGCTTCCAAACCACCACCATCATACCCGTGCCAAAGAAGCCTACTCCCACCTCCTTTAATGACTACCACCTTGTCACACTCACCCCCATCATCATGAACCACTTTGAACAGCTAGTCATGTCTCACATCGAATCCACGCTGGACCCATTCCAGTTTGCGTACCGAGCTAACCGGTCAACCAAGGATGCAATCTGTGCTGCTCTCCACCCTGCTCTCACCCACCTGGACATTAAGGACTTAGATGTGCGGATGCTGTTCAAAGACTTTAGTTCAGCATCCAACACTACTATCCCACATCAGCTCATCACAAAGCTGGATCAGCTAGGACTCAACACCTCACTGTTCCAGGGAGGACCTGTCCTGGACAGCCAACTGCACATCACTGGTGGAGAAAGCCCAGCGGCGCCTCTGCTTCCTCTGCAGACTGATGTGAGGGAGAGCCCCCCCAGCCATCTGTGCCCCTTTTACCGAGGCAGCATTGAGAGCATCCTGATCAGCTGGGTCCCTGTACAGAACAGAAAAACACTGCAGCACATTGTGAACACAGCAGGGATGATCACGGGTGTCTCACTGCCCGCCTCACCCGCTGAGCAGTCAGCATTGCAAATTGCTCTGTAAAAAAAACTGATGCTGCTGTTGCCACAGAATCACCTGGTTCTGTATTTTGCACCGTAGGTTTGCATGTGTATGTATAGGGTGCATGTGTATTGTTTCTATTCCTGTGTATGTACTCACATTCTGCAGAAACTGACAATGAAAAAGCTTGAATCATGATCATGTAATGCAGTAGTTTTCATTTAAACCACCAGATGGAAGCATTTAGCCATTGTACATCAGAGGCTCTGAAAACCAAAGAATCAAGTTTCACCTAACACTAATGAACTTTCTGACTTAGACAATGAGTCTTAGCTGAATATTGAGCTTTACTTTTAACTGACTGGGTTAAAGGTAAACATGAGCCCTTTCAGGTCAGTGAAGGCATCCACAGACTTTGTTGGTCACAGTGTTAGATGAGTTGTGACGTTGGGTGTCTGGAAACATTTTACATTGAGAGCTTCATCCTTTGTTTCCCGATGCAGTGGTCTGTTGCTAGGGAGCGTCAGCTTCAACGTACATTCAGCTGCTTCCTGTCCAATCTGGAGCTGTTGAGGGATCAAGCATGCCCTCAGGACATGTCAGGCCGTTCATGGGGGGCTAGTCAGGCATCACTGTCAAGGTGAACACTGGTCAGTGATTACAATATGACTCCAGTTTTCATTATTTTATTTATTCATTCCAAACATTCATTCCCTCTCAGCCATATTCCTGGATAAGAGAGCGGCACCTTCCCAAGTGGGATGAATACCGTCTCTTTTAATGAGACCG
>JBAMHW010000004.1:4384572-4399093 GCA_037177495.1 Rhadinocentrus ornatus
ATATCCTATAGTCTTTGTGCATATTAGATAAATAACGTCAGACTGTTTAGTTTTCAATAAAAGAACTAAGTATAAATCGTTTATTGAGCAAATGAGACTTACAGGATTTCTGCTGTGACTTGCTATTGCATAGAAATCAGATCAAAATAGTTCAATTTGATCTGGCAAGGGTATAATGTCAGGGGAAACACTGATAGTCTTTTTCAGAAGATTAGTTATGGAAAGAGGGAGTTATAATTAGGGTTTGGAAATGTCTACAATAGCCAACAATCATTGTGACTTTTACAGCATTGTTGTTAAGGTATGCTAGTGCTACCTAAGTTGCTATCCTTAGTTAGCTTTAGTTATCCTTAGTTAGCATTAGTTAGCTTTAGTTATACTTAATTAGCTTTAGCTATCCTTAGTTAGCATTAGTTAGCTTTAGTTATCCTTAGTTAGCTTTAATCCAACTGAACTGCAACATCTCAACATAAATGAAGGCTGCCCATTTAAGTCCACATTTGAACAAAAAACATGTTAAGTTATCATATCTTGAATCATGATTGCTCATGCTCTATAGCAGTCATTCTTTTTTCAGTACTTTACCCCTTTTGAAATATTTGTTCCAGTCTTGTGGACCGGATCAGGGTAAACCCCTTGTTAAGAAAACATAATTGCAAAAATGACATGGGAAATACTTTAATTGTAATGCTTTCTAGGAAATATTATTTTGTTCTTTCATGTTGATTTTATTATTTTATTTTTATTTTTTTACTTATTATTATTTACTAAATTTTTTTATTACCTGGTGTATTTATCTCATGTACCTCCTGTGTACTCCATAGTATCCTTACCATTTTTGAATGTCCGAATAAGACATGGACATTGGTAATAGTTATTTAGCTCAGCCTTACTTTGTGCTAAATAAAGACAACTTTACAAGCATTTTGTGGCATCTGGTTCTTTGTTTGACTCTATAGGAGCAGCCGCAACGACTCCCTGTATAAACCCTCAAATGTTTTCTGGAGATCGTTTTGTACCTTTTACTGTGCAGCAAGTGCATAAGGTCCTCAAATGTTTAAATCAAAGAAAACGTCCTGGACCAGACTTGATAGAGCCTTATCTTTTTAAAATGGCTGCTGATTTTGTTGCACAGCCTCTTACGATGCTTTTTAATCTTTCAATTGAAAGTAAAGAAATTCCATCAGTTTGGAAGTCGGCCTTTGTTCTTCCTCTTTTAAAAGGAGGTGATCCAGCTGTTCTAACCAACTACAGGGAAATATCAAACTTGTGCGTTTTGTCAAAAATTCTTGAATCGCTTGTTTGTGATCAACTTAAAGAATTTTTATATTCAAATGAGCTTCTTTGAAATTTGCAATCAGGTTTTAGGAAAAAACACAGTACTATCACTGCTGTTACAAAAGTGATCAATGATATGTTTGTTGCTCTTGATTAAAAAAAAACAGTACTGTGCTGCACTTTTTATTTACCTGTCAAAAGCATTTGACACTGTGGACCATGCCGTTTTAAAGTTTAGATATATCAAGATATATAAGATATATTAAGCTCCACTAATTTTTTAATTGTACGCTACGCTACGCCCAGGGTGTCCTCAAAAGCTGGAGACACCCTTGACTTAGATCCAACTATCTGCTGAAGAATGAATGAAGTTCAGGTTTAGGTATTTCCCCCTGTTTCAGTGTCAGATGTTACTGGTTATCTGGTGGAAGTTCCTACACCTGTCATAGATTTATTGATTACTGTTTATTAAATGTTCATGCAGACGGACAAGCAGATAGATTAAAACCTGCCAGCCTACAGACTGTCGGCTTCCATCATACTCTTCAAGTTCATTTAAACATTGCTCTGATATTTTTCATTCTGAAATCAAATAAATGGTCTGTTCAACTGTGTGGATTCATTTCTAATTAATTAATAAATTCTGGGCATTAGAAAGGAAAGAAAAAGGCCAAGTCTGAATGTAAAGGAGATGAAGTGGTGTAGGGTTTGTATGCTTGACATTCATCCACCCACCCATCCATCCATCCATTCATCCATCCATCCATCCATCCATCTTCCATCCATCTTCCATCCAGTCTACGTTGAGCCCCTCTTGGATCACAGAGCTTCTCACCTTATCCCTAAGGGAGAGCCCAGCTACTTGAATTTGGATCTTGTTCTTTCGGTCACTACCCACATCTCGTGAGCATAGGTAAGGGTAGAAAAGTAGATCGACCGGTAAAATGAGAGCTTTGCCTTTTGGCTAAGCTCCTTCTTCACCACGACAGGTCGATGCAGACTCTGCACCACTGCAGACGCTGCACCGATCCACCTGTCGATCTCCCGCTCCATCCTTCCCTCACTCGTGAACAAGACCCCAAGATACATGAACTCCTTTACTTGGGACATGACCTCTTCCCGAACCCAAAGAAAAGTCACCACGCTTTTTCCGGCTGAGAACCATGGTCTCGGATTTGGAGCGGCGAATTGCTCCAGTGAGAGCCAGAAATCACGGCCCGATGAAGCCAACAGAACAACATCATCCGCAAAGAGCAGAGACCCAATCCTGAGGCCACCAAACCGGATCCCCTCAACACGTCGGCTGCACCTAGAAATTCTGTCCATAGAAGTTATGAACAGAAGCGGTGAAAAAGGGCAGCCTTGGCTGAGTCCAACCCTCGCTTGAAACGATTCTGATTTACTGCCGGCAATGCAGAACAAGCTCTTACACCGATCCTACAGGGACTGGACAGTTTGAACAAAGGGGTCCGGCACTTCATTCTCCCGGAGCACCCGGGGGGTATCCCCAGGGGACACGGTCGAACGTCTTCTCCAAGTCCACAAAGCACAGCAAACTCGCTCCAAGACCCTAAAGAGGGTGTGGAGCTGGTCTACTGTTCCACGAATGGGATGAAAACCACAATGTTCCTCCTCAATCTGAGGTTCGACTACCCGATGGACCCTCCTCTCCAGAACCCCTGAATAGACCTTACCAGGAAGTGCTTTTGTTTCAGGTTGGAGACTGAAAAAGGGACATAACCAGGGTATGAATTACCTAAGCTAAGGGGAGCTTGGCTCCCCTTAAAGGCAGAGGAGCTCCTCGAAAGACATTCAGCTGATACTTTAGGGGGAGCCCTAAAAATCTTGCAAACGACACTGATGATCCATTCTGTTCCCTCCAGCACTGTTGACAGCAGCATTGTTTGTCTGTTGTGTGCTGTGAGCGTCCACAGAACCACCTGATGTGCTTCTTTTTGTGGTCAAAGATCTCTCCGTCGCTGTTTCTGATTAAACAAGCTGCATACAGTAGTTTTTTTTTTGTAGTGCATGTGACATGTAAAGTTGCGGTGAACATGCAAAAATAAGGCTTCCCCGAAAGCCCCAGTGTAATTCGAGCCCTGGACATACCAACTAGATGCTGTCAAATTAGTAAAATATTTAATCAGATTAATCAAAAAATTGAAAAAAATTGAAAATGTTTAATTACTATTGTGCCTGAAATTTGCAATTAAACATTTAACAACTGAAATTTAACAGAATGAGCCGATGCTACAAATATTTACTGTTAACTGACCTTTTCTTGGGTAAAATGTCAGTCAGATGTCCAAGGATCAGTAAATGCAGCATGTAATGTACTTCTATATGCTGTTCTAAATCATCTCTAACATGGTCTAGATCAGAATTCATATAACATTGTCTCACCAACCGTCTCCATGGTGATAATTTTGTGCTTGTGCAGCAGTGATAAACGTCTTACAGCAGCATCACCCAAAGTAAACACCTGCCGGTAAAATACATAATTGGCTGCTTGTTTTATTAGTTTTTCTTCACTTTTTTAAAACTTTTTTCCTGGTCAGTGCTCCTGCCTGGCTCCCAGAACATTTCTAAACCTGCTCCTGCATAGCTGAGGTAGAAATCCTTTCTACCACCAGCCACAGCTACTGTGTTAGAGTAGGTCCTGCCAGCAACAAGACTTTGGGGTAAATGTGTGACAGTGTGAACCATGAACTGCTAGTTTTCTCCCTCTCAGCTGATCCATAAACACACGCAGCAGGAGAGAAAAGCCGATCAGCTGATCACCGACAGCCGTCATGAGTCACAGAGAGGGAGGAAGCAGCTGCTGCACAGAGAAATGACAAGAGATCCTCTAGAGGGGCCATGTTGGTCTGAGATGCAGGATAAGTTTAAAAAAATGATACTGGAAAAGTGCGGGTGTGGAACCATCTCACCAGGAAAAGAGTGTATGTTAAACAACCTCATTTTCCTTGGAGGCGGCACCCATGAGTTGCTCCATTAACGCTGAGTTTTTTCTCACGTCCATCATAGAGCCAGCCGACTGATCTCTTCCATCATTCTTCTCCACATCCCGCCATCATAACCTCCTGACAGTACCTGCTAGTACCTGATAATTACTGATAGTAACTGTTAGTGCCTGGTAGCACTAAATATTAGCATGTCAAAACACTCACATTTCACCCTTTCACCTGTCCCTCTCTTCTTTTCCTCTCCTCCTCTTCCTCTGCCCTCTTCTTCTCCTCCTCTTCCTCTCCTCTTCCTCTCCTCTCCTTCTTATCTTTTCCACTCCTCTTCTTTTCCTCTCCTCTTCTTCGTCTGTCCTCCTCCTCCTCCTCTTCCTCATCATAAGTTAATTATATTCTGTATAATAGTCAACTCTCAGGTGTTTAAGGAGGTTTGTGGTGTTGCTATAGAAACCTGGAAGTCCTCCCACATACATCATACATCGTAGCGTTGCTGTTCAACTTCACACGTGATGCTACAAACTGAGTGAGTGACAGATGTGCTGTTGGCCCCTACCTGGACCATGTCACATATGACTATAGCAGGCGGAAGAAAAAGTAAAAAGTTCCTGCCAGCTAAGAGAAGATCCTGATATTAAAGTGACTTTCGCTGTTTTCCTGTTTGTGATAAGACAGCATTTTTACTCTAAATCTGTAAAATATCTATATTTTAACAGGAAAATCAATTCTTAAACATAAAAAGCTGGTATCGGTAGTATAGATATTTTGGTATTGATCCACACATCATTAATCCAGATTTGGTTCCTCTGGTACATCAACATTGGCTGTACAGTAAGAAAGGGCAATACCCAGACTAACAGAGTTGCCAAAAATGGCCATTTCTGTTTTGTTGTCATTTAATTTTAGAAAATTTAAGGACATCCACGCTTTAACACCTTCAAGACAACTGTAAGTCATCTGCAAAGCAGAGAAACAAAATGTTGTACTTTGATAAAAATGAACTCCAGGGGCAACAACGCAAACAAGGCTGGACCCAAGACCGAGCCTTGAGGCACACCACAACTAAAGGTGGATTTATACTCGCGCGGCGTTTGCGTGCAGTCGGTTACAGCGTAGCTGACGCTGCTGAGTTTGCTCTTGTGCTCGAGCGTAGGGGGAATGCCTTAATTTGGTGTCGTGTTGTAGTTTCTCCTCCTAAACTGAAGGTGGCAGCAGGGGTAGTATCGGCCGGTAAACTCACCAAGTCAAAATTTATTTTCTGTTTTCAAACAACAATGGAGTCCAGTATGGCTCAGTGTCTTCATTAGCTTTTGGAAGAAAACCAAGAAATAATTCGATCAGCCTCTCATCAACTTGATTCACTGGGTGGTGTTTTTTTTGTAAAGCAGTGGTTACTACACAAATTCAGCAAGAAGATCCAGAAATCCGGTAACTCGCAATCCCAAATTGACCAATCATAAGGGAGTACTTCTTCGCAGCCGTCTGCGGAGCAGGGGTGCTTGTCAGGTCTGGAATTTGCAGACGTAGCACAAGTATAAATCTGCCTTTAGACAGGCTATTTTGGATCTATAGGCGCCCAAGTTCGAAATCCGCACTATGATGATGACAAAGCAAGGACCAGGGTTTCTCTTGCCCGGACATGGGTCACCGGGGCCCCCCTGTGGAGGTGGGGCACGGAGGCGAGCGCTTGGTGGCAGGGCATCTGCCCATGGGGCCCGGTCGGGCTCAGCCCTCTAAGACCATGCAGGATATAGACTTATAACGTAACTAAATGTGTGATCATTGCATAAAAAGGCATGCGATAATTGAGGATAACTGAGGCCGTGTTGTCTCCACTACAGTCACCAGATTGGAAGGCGCCAGGGCCAAACTGCTACGTAAAGGGGAGAAGCGGCCTGGACATTGCCCTAGGTTTTATTTTTGTTTTTTATTCATATTTTTATGAGACAGTAAGTTTAGCTGGATGGACTTCCCAGCTGGAATTTATATTGAAATTTGAATAGGAGTTAGTCAACCTACACTCCCCCACCCTGACGACATAACGCTCACCAATAAATTCCTTCGGGTGATCGAGTTCTTTTGTTTTTCTCCAGAGTGTTTGTAAAAAGGAAAAGTTTTGTTAATCAAGGAGAAGATCAGCTTTCCAATAGCTAGTATGTATTGGCACACAATGATGACAGTGTCTGATCAATAGGCCAGTAGGTCAGTAGGTTCTTGGGATACTACTGCATCACTTACCGGTCTCCTGACTTATCTAATGGCCTCCGCCATCACCCACGTCCATTTTAAACTTTTCTGCAATCTTTACTAAACCACCAAAACACAGACATCCTGACTGATGTAAGAAAGAAAACCTTCCAGAACCAGAACTACCCCAGACACAGCTCCAACATCACCCAAAGTTCATTCCCTCTAACTGTGTACCAGGATCTGACTTAAGCTCTCTTCTAGTCTTCAAGTGCCAGCGGTGGGTTCTTGTGCACGTAAACCCGTAAGCCCAGAGAAGCAACCAGATAAGCGGCGACTCCACCTGCAACTTCAGATGTCTTCCCAAGACAACTGCTCTAGCCACGGTCCACACCACACTAGCAGAACCTCCCAACGAACTCCAAAAAGGATCTCGCTCTGAAGCCTTCACAGAAAACAGTAATATACCAGTACTGTGCACCAGACTGGCAGAATGAACCCCACAGGTTCACAACACAAACTTTTAAACTGAACTTAATTACTGACCACAGGCAGCACTGCCTGCCAGGTACAGAGGCAAAAGCATAACTCTGATGGCGGCATCTTCACAAGTTACAACCAATCATGGACACGCATTACTACAAGCCACTTTATCCAGGAAAATGGCCTTCTGCAGCCACCATCTACTAACTGCACTGCAACCTACACCAGGTCAATCTGAAGTGACGAGCCCCCACTTCTTACAGCCCCGTTCAATGGCTGCCACAAAGAGGGAGGTGGTTCTTTACTCCGATGAGCTCCCAGCCGAGGACGGGGACTCCCTTCAGGCTGGTGGAGCTCCTAACCAGGAGGCAGAGCACAGTGGGCCCAGTGTGGCCCGTGCCACTAACTACCAGACAGCAGCTGCAACACAAACTCACAGGTGGTGGTGGGCCATCACAACGTCCTGCTCTGGAAAAGTTCGGAGGGAAAACAGAGAACACATTTTTACAATATGACATTTAACAGATGCATCTAAACAAGTTACAGCCATGAATTCAGTCATGGATAATTCACACAGAATACGTTCTTTTAAATTATTACACATCTGAAAGTATTTCTTTTTAAAATTTGATGCCACGGTGTTGTATGGTACGTGGCTAAACACGTCATGAATGCAACATTTCCTCTGTAGATTCCTTTGAACTCTGCACTCTGATTGGTTTGAAATGTAAACTGTTAGGACGGCATCAAAAACACACACACCCACTCACACACACACTCACACACTTAGGTCATGAGTCAGAGAGGTTGTGAATGACAGGAAGGGAGTGGCGATGTTAATACCCGACTTGGAGAAATGGTGTGAACTGCTTTCTGTGCCACCAAGCTTAATCTTCTCCTTTTTCTCTCTCCCTCTCTTTCATGCGAATACACACAAACACATTAACTGGTCTCCATAATGGTCGTGGTGTTAGCGTCTGAATGCAGTCAAATGTACACATGCGTACAACGAGGCGTGGTGTGTGCCAACATCTTATCTCCTCATCAGCAGACCAGGCTAGCTGCTTTAGCTTCCTTCCCTGTTATACAAGGATGTGACCTGTTTACATTTCTGTGTGATGGGGTGGGGGGCTCTGCAACTGTCCCACCTTTATGTCCTGGAGACTAAAACAAAAGCTGGAAATAAATAAATAGAGGTATTAAATCAAAAGGAAAAAGTGGTATCCAGATGCGACCAGGGAAGATGAAGATACGTTTACTTTGCTTCCTTTCTGAATTACTAAGCTAATGTTCCTACAATGATGGTATGAGCTCAATAATGTGATCAGGAATGCTGCACTGCCTCATACATGTTCAGACAGTCTGAGTGATTTGGGACAGTCAGGACTCCTTTGTCCTCACGTACTTCCCCAGAGCTCCGAGGTATGTTTTTGGGTCATTATTCTGCTGCAGTGTGTATCCGTCCTGTCGCATGCCTCTGGAGAATTAAGTGCAGCTTTTTCTTTGTCAAGTTGGAGCTAATTTGTTGCACATATGAGAACATAGAGCAGCTAAGAAACCTTAGCTAGCTGTCTGGATTAAAAACATGAAATACGATGAATGCCATCCATCCAATGGGTAAAACCTGAATTATGAAAGAGGACAATCAAGAATCAAGGTACTGCAATGGTCCAAAGTCCAGACCTTAACCTGGAAAGAATCATGTAGCACTGAGAAAAGTTCAGCAGTTTCCACCAAAGAAACACTCTATATCTGGTCGGACCTCCTTTATCTCTGATTCCAGCAGCACTTCTGCATCATCATCTCTAGAAGCTTCCACGTCACCAGATTTATTTCCATCCAGAGTTGCATTAATTTTGTGTTGATGATGGAGAGTCCGACCACTGCACAATGCCTTCTCCAGCACATCCCAAAGATCCTCCCTGGGGTTCAGGTCTGGACTCTGTGGTGGCCGATCCATGTGTGATTTTTTTCTATTTCCTGAACCACTCTTTCACAATCTGAGCTCCATTAATCCTGGCACTGTGCCATCAGGAAGATGGAAGAACCTGCTCCTTCAGTATATTCAGGTAGTCAGCTGACCTCACTCTTTGGACACATTATGTTGCTGAACCTAGACCTGAACCTAGACCTGACCAACTGCAGCAACCCCAGATCATAGACTTCCCCCCCACAGGCTTGTACAGTAGCACTAGGCATTATGAATTCATCCTCCTCTCTTCTTACCCTGATGCTTTATCACTCTGGAACAGATCTGGACTCATCAGACCACATGGCCTCCTTCCATTTCTTCAGAGTCCAGTCTTGCTCCCTAGCAAAATGAAGCCTTTTCTCTGGTTAGCCTCACTGATTCGTGGTTTTCTTATGGCTCCACAGCTGTTAAGTCCCTTCAGTTTCTTCACATTGTTCATGTGGAAATGTTCTAACTTTCACGATTAAACATGGTCCTGAGTTCTGCTGCTGTTTATCTTCCATCTGGTTCCACCAAACTTTACCAATCACCATTGTTCTGGATGTTTCTCTGGCCACGTTTCTTCCTGGAAGACGATGGTTCCCCACCATCCTTCCAGGGTTTAATGATGGTTGGACAGTTCTAAACCCGGTTCTAGTGGTTTCTGCTTCTCCTTACATGTTTTCTCTGCTGGATGCCGATGATCTGGCCTTCTGGAACAGACCAACATCTTTTTTATGAACCCGGATGTTCACATGGTTGTTTTAGACATGAGAACCCGCTCATTGCATCAACAACTTGTTGCAACTAAAAGAGCATCAATTCAGAAATTATCCAATAGTAGGCTCCCACCTGTTAGCTTAGTTAAATCCAGGTGGAGACTTTTGTTTTCTCTGTTTTTGGGTGGGTAGGATGATATAAGAACCACAAAAATTTTTTACTTTTGGCATCAGCTGCATGTTAAAGTACACACTTCCAATAACACACCTCAATCTTTCTCTTTACACAAATGTTCTGACATTTGTAAGCTTCCCTTTAACATGAATCTGACTGGAGTTTGGGATCTATGTCAGAGAATAAATGAGCCTTGGAAAGGTCGGATTTTGGTTTGTTGTGGTTCCTCTGCTGGTGAACGTGGACATCTTTCAGCTCCAGTGGTTGGTTCACTTTTTAATGTACCAAAGAGGGAGAAGGTAATCTATAAAGCCAGCATTTCCAGCCAGCAGCTTATATTCAGAAAACCTGCATATTTCTCTAAATCAATAAACTTCCTGCACATTAAATCATGGTTTATCTATGATGTCTCATGATTTTCCTAAAAGAAACTGACGCAGCATAAGGTTTATACAATTCCATAGAAGTTGGGACTGTAATGGGTGGCGGCGGGGGTAAGGACCCAAACGCAGGCAGTCAAGACGGGAGGCACAACTGTGCAGATGACAATCATTCATTTTCCACAAACTCATTTCAGGGATGAACCGAAAGCATCTGACAAGGGCAAACAGAAAACCATGGGGTACATATACACAGAGGAACAAATTGAGAACAGGTGAAGTGAATCAAAATCAAAGCAGGTGAGCTAATGAGCCTGGGACAGAAAACACAGCACAAGAGGAAAACAGGAAAACTGAACTAAACGTGACAAACCTCAGAACCATAAACCAAAAATCAAGAAAAAAACTAAAACACGACACTTAACAGAAAACTAAACAAGACAAAAACCAGAACTAGAAACCAAGATCAAAACAGAACTAAACAGGACCAACCAAAACCCTAAACCCTGATAACCTGAAAACCACAAACTACAAACGAAGATCAAAATATAACACAAACCAAAACAGACAAAAAACAATAACAAGAAAGAAGACTGTGAAACGTGACCGGGACGTTGCGTAAAATGTAAGTAAGACCAGGATGTAATGATTTATAAATCTCACCAGTAAAACACAAGTAACATATCAGTAACATGACTGGTTATAAAAGGAGCATGTCAGAGAGGCAGAGTCTCTCAGATGGAGAGATGGACCACCACTCTGAGACAAAACTGGCTCTGAGACACTTTCAGGGCATTTAGCTGCTTCAGGTGAAACCCCAACATACAAGTTTGGACCTGATTTGGTTGAGGACCGATACCCGCACATGAAGTCAGTTACGTGGTTGGAGCTGCTTAGCTGTGAGATTTACAGACCATAAAACCATGACATGGACCTGAACGAGGCATTAAGCTCTTACAGAACAGCTCTGAATGTCACAAGTGGACTTTATTTACATTAAAATAAAGCAGCGGAAGGCTTTTCATACATCCATGACCCCAACCTTCATTTCTATGCTGCCGTCTGTGTAGCCACGGGCAGGACCACTCACAGACTCGCTAAACATGGAAATTCCACTGAAAGTTTTTTAGCCTTGAATGAATACATGTTTCACACACACACACACCAGGTTGTCCTCTTCGTCTTCAAGGCTCAAACCAGCGCCCTTCTTGCTGTGATGCTGCGGTGCTAACCACCACACCACCATGCAGCTGTGCTGGTTGAACCAGGCCACGTTAGTACTAAGAGGACGAAAGTGGGCCAAGAAACTCTCCCCCCACCATTACACCAGCAGCAGCCAGAAGCATTGATCCAAGGCACGATGGATCCATGTTTTTATGATGTTTCCAGCAGATTCGGAGTCTGGCATCTGAATGTGGAGCTGAAATGGAGACTCATCAGACCAGCAACGTTTCTCCATCTTTAATTGTCCAGTGTTTCCTGTTCTTAGCTAACAGGAGGCACCCGGTGTGGTCTTCTGCTGTTGGAGCCCATCTGCTTGTTGATGGTCAGATTCAACTTCACCATGTCTACATGACTACATGCTGCCATGTGATTGGATTGTGATCAGATGTCTAAGCAGTTGGACTGAGAGGATGGTGAGTGTACTGGGAGGTTGTTTTTCTGTTATAACTCAGTGTTATGTCACATCCTTTATTTTTACAGCTTCAACCACAGATTTCTTCAAACTCTTTCATTTCTGTGACTTGGACGGATAGATTTCACAGAACTGAAATCAGAGGGAGACACAGGTTTTCGCTAAACCTGGTCATCAGTGTGAGCTGTACTAGTAAGCCTAGTAACTTTTACCTTAGAGTGAGGGTTTATCTCTGCAGTACACACCAGGACAGACAAAATAAAAATACATCCAGTATGCTTTATTTCACACATAAACATTACATGATACAAAAATAATGATCACAGTGTATTTTCATAAAAATACTGAAACTGCAATAGACAAAGGTTGAAAAAGAGCATTTAATAAATTATATAATCAATATCTGACATTAGAATACTGAGACAAAATATAATCCAAAAATATATTCAAGCAATTAAGAATATTTTATAACCAAAGTCGAGTCAGTCCTTCCTTCCATCCTGGACTCCAATCACTCACTTTCCCATCAAAGTGTCCTCATAGCAGAATCAGTGCGTTTCTGACCTTCATATCACCTGTTCCCATCTTTTTATTCCATCCACTAAGGTTTGCCCTTCCTATCAGGGTCCATACACTCAGCTGCCACCACACCTGATGGGAGTCCTCTAGACCAGAAGGTCTATAAGGCATAGGCCATGAATTTTAATCAAGTTTTTTCATTAGCATCTTGTTAGCATCTTCCAGGTTAGTCCAGGCGTCTCCAGTGAGCTGGAACGCAGCGGCAAAGCTCCTCGCTGAAGAAGAAACCTGGCTCACACCTTCGCCTTCTCACCTCACAGGGAGGCCGGAGACAACTGCAACAAAAGAGACAAAACCAGACTTAGCATCGGATGGAAGAACTTCCAAAAGGGAAGGTTTCATTGGTAGAAACATGTGTTGGTGTGCAGCGTTGCAACTCTGTTCATTGTTTAGGTTTGCCTGTTTTTCAAGTTACGGAGTGGGACTGGAGTTTTAAGCAATACAACTCCAAACTGGAAAAATTTGGGACAGTTTGGAACAAACAACAGGTTTAAAAAGAATGCTTTCAATAGAAGGAATTTGCATAAAACCCTGCCAAAACATATGGAATCATTGCTGAGAGGATGTTTATACAGTTGAGTTCTTTATTGTGAAACATAAGTAAATAATAAATTAATCACAGATATGATATAAAGATATTTAAATAAGGAAAATTCTACTTTGGTAAATCATACCTAAAAATAGCAAAAAACAGTCGTTTTACTTAATTTTTTTCTGTTTTTGTAGGTCCCCCAATCAGGACTAGAAACTCATAAAACCAAAAGAAAAATAAAGCTGCAAGCAGCTATGAAGGCGCTCGCACCTATGGCGCCGCTTCGGCCTATTGCACCACAGCATCAGCAGGAAACCTCCTTCTTACAGCACACTCGCTCTCGCCTGCAGCCGTCCAGAGGTTTTCTGCACTGGCTGGTCATTGTCCTCCTCTGAGGATCAGCTGGCAGATGACCGACTTCCTGTTTAATTAACCTATAGCTCCATGAGGCTTTTTTGTATATCCTGGCATATTATATCTTTGTACCGAATTTCATCCATGTCGGTTAATGTAGTGGGTGGGGCTGATCGATTACACAATTGTTGTGGGCGCTATAGAGCTATATTACAACGTTTCCAGCATATGTCAATTTAATAGAGTTCCAGACCTGACCTCTGTCCTTCCTGCTGAGTTTGGTGTAGATCAACGGTACAATGGATCAGTTACAAGGACTTCTTGTTTCATGGCATCGGACCAATAATCGCCAGTACAGTATTGTACTGTGGTATCATGAAACGGTTTGACCCTGTGCACTTTACAGGGTTAAAGTTTACGGGGTTAGTCATTGTGATCGCGTGACACCAGAGCATGAAAAAAACACCAGGCACATCTGCTCTACAATCCAACATCAGCACCCACAAACCTGTTGACTTGATACATTAAGAACGGTGACAGAGATGTGGACTCCAGCCTGAGACTCGGACTCTATCGCACCGATTTGCACTCGCAATGTGAGACTTGTGAACAACTTTTTTTTTTCCATGACCTTTCTCTGTCTGATCTTCTGTGCCCTGCAGCATCAGGGAACACGTCTGTCGCTGCAGCACCGTCGTAACTTTTGGGTATTAAAAACTTAACAAAAGGAGACCACTATGAGAGCAGCACACTGGAACAAGATCCACCACATCCATCTTCATCTACCTTAAACCACACCTGTAGAGGTTCACTGTAACATGAAACTAATGTTAGCATCTACGTTAGCAACTAGCTTAGAGCTACAGCTGTGAATCTTTTGTAATAAGATAATATTCTTTCTATGAGATTGGCTCCACTGGATGTGTTCAAAAGAAGACATTAAACTGGGACCCAACCGGGACCAGACCCGCTGTAAACACCATGATGACTTAAAGCTGGGACCAGACCCGCTGTAAACACCATGATGACGTAAAACTGGGACCAGACCCGCTGTAAACACCATGATGACGTAAAGCTGGGACCAGACCCGCTGTAAACACCATGATGACGTAAAGCTGGGACCAGACCCGCTGTAAACACCATGATGACATAAAGTTGGGACCAGACCCGCTGTAAACACCATGATGACGTAAAACTGGGACCAGACCCACTGTAAACACCATGATGACGTAAAGCTGGGACCAGACCCGCTGTAAACACCATGATGACGTAAAACTGGGACCAGAC
>JBAMHW010000004.1:4507308-4524604 GCA_037177495.1 Rhadinocentrus ornatus
TACACATTAACATTGTTTTACATAGTTAGGCACATTAATTATGTGTCTGTTGTGAGCATACTATTATTCACTACTGATAAATAGAGGAATAAAAATAACCATTCCTTGAATTACAAAAAGGTTTTATTAAATTTATTTTTATTATTTTTTAGTCTCCATTATGGACACCATGCCCCTCATTATTGCACTGATGTCCTCAATCTCTTCAGGCTTTGCAGCAAACGAGAGGTAAACTTTCTCCTCTGTCTTCTCCAGCAGCAGCAACTCTGCATCAATGTCCCGGTTACCTGTTTCAACGCACAAATGTTCGTGGTAACAAAAACACGTAATTTTATTACATAACAGCTTTAATTAATAACTGCTTCTATTACATTTATATTTATTACCTGGTCTGTTATTAGGAGAAAAAGATGATGATGATGACAACAGGACACCGGGGGAAAGTGAAGTAAACACAGCAAGTGTTTCCAGGGACTTTAACTCTTTTTTTTTTTTTAAATACAAAACCAAATAAGAATCTTAGTTTGTGTTCACCCCACATTTTATAACATAAGAGTTGGCATGCATGGCCAAATGTTGGGGAAAGTTTTTTTTTAAAGGACAACACAAGTCACGGACACATTTGCTTGGCTATTGTAAGCAACTGTTAGCAGGTTAGCATGGCCAACAGAAGAAATCAGTTTAAATGATTCACACTTGATCTATTATGTGTCTGTCTAGAAAGCTCCTACACTTACCGGATTCACGTTCCCGTTTCCACCGTGGCCCGTGGATGAACGTAGCTGTGGTAGAGTTAACAGCCCCGGTTAATTGGTTTGCCAGGCGATCTCCAGTTCAGTCATTTAAAATGTGTTTTGTTTTTGTTGTTTGGGTTTTTTTTTTAAAAGAGGGTCACTAGTTGCTGCTACATTTTAAAAAGTTTTTCAGCCATTTTAAGTCCTTTACTAACTGATCAACGGTTCTCTTGTAGCCTGCTGCAGCGTCTCCTTCGGCAGATGTTCAAAAGCAGCCTTTTTTGTCCAGCCCCCCGACCACTGACGCAACCAACATGCAGCCGTTCTCGGATGTGTCCCAGCAAAGAGTTGGAGCCAACTTCGAACCAGTTTTGAGAGCCAGGAGCAGGTGTCTGGGCAGTCGAAAATCAAATAGCCCGTGCTTAGGCAGGCTGTGGCTCCGAACCAACGAAAGAACCACCCAGTCAAAAACCAGACCACAGCTTGTTAGACTAAATGGTTGTGTGTCTGAGATGGTGGTCTGGAGCACTGGAGCACCACAAGGGTACCAGTGGTCAAGCAAACAGTTCAGGCAACAGAATTTCAAAGAACGGCAGCAGTTCAGGAGGGCGGCCCGGAGGCCGTGCAGACAGCAGACTTGGTTCTGGAAGATGGCTGGGAGGCCGCGCAGATATGAGACTGATTCCTATCTCGACAAGAGCTGGATATTTGGCGAGTCCAGCAGAATCCGCTCAAAGACAGGTCCTAGCGTTAAAAGCAGAGCAGATGCAGCCTACTCGGACCCAGAAACTAGAGGGGGAGGAGGAGCAATCTCCTGGGAGATGTGAGCCAAAGGAGGTGCGACCTCCTCACAGACATGAACTACAGGACACAAAGGAGCGACTCAACCCGTGGCCCCTTCAGAGACATGGACTCAAGCAGGATGAGGAGCGTCCCATCTTGGGACCCCCTCGGGAACATGGACTTGGGGTGGATGAGTCACATTCCTGGATTCCTTCGGAGGGCAGCGTGGACCTGGGCATTTGCATGGGATGCTAAAGTGCTGGGGACGACCTGGGCGCTGGTGTGAGAAGCAGCAGAGCCGGTGGCAACACTGGAAATGTGGGCTGTGGAGCTAGAGGCAATAATGGGGACAAGCACCATGGAGCTGATAGTTTGGACAAGATAAGACCTTTATTTGCCCCAGCAGGGGGAAATTCTAGAACAATACCAGCAAGACAAACGGACCAGCAGAAAAAGCCACAAAAGATATTATAAATAAAACAAATGTGCTGCTGAGATATTAACATAGAAGAAAAGACAGACTGCTGCCATCCTGTGCAATTTCCAGGAGTCCCTGTGGGTTTCTGGCTCCTGCAGTTCTTTGTAGCTGTTCTCCACCTTTTACGAAGGTAATCGCCTGGGTGGTGGGGCGGTGCTGTCTGCTGTTGCAGCTGGTTCCCATACTGATAGCTTCTGTGATGGGTTTCAGAACCTGGTTGTGGCGCTAGGTGTACTGACCCTGCCCGAGAACTGCGGGACAGCCGCTCAGAATGTGCTCCAATGTGTCCCTGCCTGGGCATTGTGGGGATTAGGAGACCTTATGGTTGATGGCTTGCTCCCACCTTATCCAGGCACCCTGCTGCCTTAGGCCAACATTTCTGCTGGTCCTCAGCTCCTCAACCTCTGCTCTCACTTCCTCCTGGATAAGTCTGCAAGTCTCCTTCCCCTTGGTCTTCTCATATGTGGAGTTGGAAAGGTCCCCAGACCAGCTCTACCTTGGGTCTTGGGTCTTCAGCCAGGTCTCTGTGGCATATCCACTGCTTGCAATACAGCTTCTTCAGGTCTCCACTTCCTTCTGGTTTTCACCATGGCCCCTACCTGGGCCACCTTGTGGTCGCTGGAGTCCTTATACATCATCACAATTCTAGCTTGTCACCTCAAACTCCTCAAGTGACTTCAGGGGGAGCTGAAGCTTGGTGTTCCATCCATAGAGGGCAATGCTACTGAGGCTCCTAGGACGTCCCAGCCACCTCCTAAGGAAGCTGCTGATTTTCCTCTCCAAGCCCTCTATGATGGAGATAGGAACTCCGTAGACAAGCAAAGGCCAAATAATCCTAGGCAGGATATCGTGTTGGTAGAGCCAAGCCTTAAACTTACCGGGAAGCCCTGACCGGTCCACTGCTCTCAACCAGCCTCTTCCTCAGAATGGCTCGCAGCTCCGCCATGGGTGGTGTTGCTCCTCGCTGGCCTATTTGAACTGCGTCTTGAGGGATTTAAGCTCCTGCCGGATCTGAGGTTCTTTGCTGCTCTCTAGTTAGTGCCGAAATGTGTTTTCAGCCATCTTCTCTACTGTCCCAAACCTTTTCACAGCTAGACTGACAATGGCTTTCGTCATCGTCCTCAGCCTTTGGTACACATCTCCCTTGACTATTGCCTTTAGCACCGAGTTGGCATCCAGATTGCCGTCTTGCAGGCCTGTGGCCGTTTGACTCAAACCCTCTCCAGAGGTCTGTTCTGAGAGATTGGTTCTGGCTCTATAGGGTGTCTTTGGGCCAGGCTCCTCCTCCATCTCACCCGGTTGTAGACCTGTGTGTTGTTGGGTTTCTGGCTTCTGCAGTTCTTCTCACTGTTCTCCACCCTTTACAAAGGCAATCACCTGGGTGGTGGGGCGAGGCTGTCATGTATAAATTCATATATATTGAAGGGTTCAGTATATACGATTGTCATGCAATAAACCTGTTGCTAGGCTACACCAACAAACACACGAGTGGTGTTTTGTATCAAACCTCCTGTCTGACTGTGAACTTCTTTTACTTTGGATCTTATAAGAAGCAGGTTGGACAGCTTTCTGATTAATTTTCCTGCCTGTCTATAACCATATAAGGTACTTCGGCTTGTCCTCATAGGAGAACCCTTATTGGTGCCTGTTAGAACCCTTTGTAAGAGTTTTACTGAAACCTTTTCTACACCGAACCCTGCAATGATGTAGTGGTTCCACCAATAACCCTTACTGGGGATCATAACTGGAACCCTTTTATATCCCAAGGATTTCATCCAGATCCCACACAGGGAGTTCCACCAAGAACCCTTTTATTTTCAAATGGTTTTATCTACAACCAACATCATCTTTTATGAGGATTTCACCGATAACCCTCTTGTCTTTTAATGGTTATAGAAAAAATTGATGCAACATATCAGGCACAACTATTGAATAATATGCACATTGTTTATTGTGTCTATCAACATAGTTGAGATTGGAAAAGCCTTGAACTGCATTCAAATCTTTCTTTTTATTAAAAAATCTTCTCACTGTGATAGATTATGAGGGCATGCTCTCTGAGGAGAGGTTATGTTGGTCCTGTGGAATAAAGGTGAGCATAGCCCAGTGGATTAACCAATGTTACACAGAGACAAGCCAGACACCCCATGATGTCCTCATTCAGGTGGATGAATGTCAAAAACCAGCGCTCAATTATCACAGTGAACAACCAGGGACTTAAGAAACTCATCAACACTTTGAACAAACGACATCACTGACATCTTGTCACTATTTTAATTGTGTCTCTCCTGCCCTGTATGATGAGTGTTGTGAGGGTGTTGTGAAGGACGCGGCTACAGTCCAATGTTTCGCCACCGCTATGGACCTGTGGTCAAGCCGCGCCATAGAGCCGAATATGACGCGGATTTCAACGTGAGAAAATGAAATGTCTCCAGTCTAATTTTTTTCAGATCACACCGGGCAGAACATAGCTGCTGGTCTGAGACAAACAATAGCTAGTGAAAACCTTTGGACATAAGACGATGTAATTTCTTTCTTAATTTTTTTTTTCCGCTTCTTTGTCTTCTTTCTGAATGGTCTGGTCTCTTGATTATGTTGGGCATGTATTTATTTAATTACTTTATAGGCCTCACTCTTCATTTATCTGGATTCTACACGCGATAGTCATTACCTGTACTTTGCACTGTAATTTTTATATTGATTATATTTATTTTGGAAACTGTGGCAAGTTCTCAATTGGATTGGCTCTCTGGGTCTAGCAGCTTCTTCCTGTTTTGGGGGTTGTTTTTTTTTGCTTATTTTATTATCATAACTATTAATTTTTTTTCTATATTTTTTATAATGTCCTTAATGTTATTTTTTAAGTTCTATATAAGATAGTGAAACATGAGGAAAATTGATTAAGCTGATTAGCTTAATATATTTCTATAGTGTTAGAATAGCCATTGTGATGTTTTGCTTGGTCTCTTCAGTGAGCTCTGCAGCTAGCTAGCGGTAGCCAGGATGAGTTAGTGAATGAGTCGGTGGGGATGAGGAATCGTGATTCATGAGTCAGTTAAGTGATTCTTAAGTACTGAACAATTCGTTGATGACTCACACAACGGTACACCACAGTGAGGAAACAAGAGTGCAGGGGTGCCCAAAGTCGGTCCTCGGGGGCCGCTGTCCTGCAGATTTTCTAATGTTTTCTGCTTCAACACACCTGACTCAAATTAAATAGATCCAACAGCCTATTGAGTTTTGCACAATGACTCAATTTGAGTCAGGTGGTTTTGGAGCAGGGAAACATAAAAAACCTGCAGGATTGTGGCCCTTGAGGACTGGAGCTGGGCACCCCGGAAAGAGTGTGTTTAGTCAGAGGGTTCTTCAGGTCTGTTGGAACATAGGGAGCTTTAAAGTCTTTCCTGCAGCAGCCATTACAGTCCAGAACAATAGCTTTGACAGTTGACTAACAATGAAAAATTATTTTAAAAGGAAATCCTTCGGCAGCATTTGAATTTAAACAAATTATATATTCTTAATTTAATTTTCCTTTCAGCTGTAACGGGAAGAGACACCAAAGTTAACAGTAGTAGTTGTACAGCCTGATCGATAATCTTCTGGTTGTTAATGATTACAAACTTTGTTTTATTTTTAATATAACACGACTAATTACGTGTGAAATAGTGAAATATGTTATAAAATCTAGATTTAACAAATGAAATAAAAAGTGTAAACTGCCGCCCCTCAGCTAGCAAGGCACAATGCTCACCTTCTTGAGCACACAGGGAAAAACAGAAACCCACGTGCTGGTTGTGCACGTGTCGTAGCTACATCAAGTTGTCGCACATATCTAATGTTAACAGGAAGTGGTCATTTAACTTTCAAAATAAAATAGTTTGAAATTTCAGGTTGAAGATTTCTTCTCTCAGGTAGAAGCTGAAATTTCTGTTCAGCAGCTGAACAGAAATTTCTGCACATAGAAAACTAACTACCGCGTACACCATATCACCAGGGAAGACATTACACTAACATTTAGAAGGAATTTAAAAATTTATTCAAAACCATAAAGAATAGTTGACGTGTGGTGAAGCGTGGTAGATGATCAGTGCTCAGCATCCTAAGGGCTTGTGGGTAGAAACTGTCCCTGAATCTGTCTGGATGCTGCTGTGATCACGTCAGCTGGACCTCCGTTCTACCCTGCTAGGTTAGCCACCCATCATTTTGGTGTTTGGGTTTTTTGATGTGGTATTGTGGTTTTTTTTTCCTTTTAGACCAGAATAGTTTTAGATTGCTACACTGAGTCTGTAAAAAGGAGAAAATGAAATATTCCCTTCCTTAATGTTTCATTGTGTTTTCACTTATCGTGCAGATTAATTTCTGAAACAAGGTTTTATTTTGAAGGTTTATACCGGAATTCCTGGCGTTTACTCTAAGGAAGCTGGACCGGTTGTTTTAGCTTCCTTCCAGCGCGGATTCAGCTAATCTTCAAACAGGTATAGCTTTAATTAGCTAAGTTATTATTCTTTATTCGTGGCATTTCTGGGCTTTACCGGAAAAGCTTCCGGATATGTTCTGGTTCGTTAAAAACCGCGACCTAATAAACCCAACTATCTTTTAGCCTCTGCTAGCTCCTCAGCATGTTAGCCTGCTAAACTAAGCCTGCTAACATAAGTTGTCTGTATTGATTAAAGGTATTATACGTTAACTTTTTTCTCTTCCACACATAATGTAGGAAATTCTAATACTTTTGGATGTCTTAAAAAGCGAAGTCTTTTAACATAAACACATTTTATTGTATTTATTTTGTTCTGTCATTGTCATTATAACAGGGTCTTCTTAGTGAATCAGGTAATTCAGATCTGAGGCAACTTGTAACTGCAATCCTGGTTCCAACGTGGTTAGCATGCTGTGTAAAATGGAAATACAAACATAATTCAGTGATTTCCGAATGTCATCAACCCATATTTCATTCCCAGTAGAACATAAACAACATTTCTGATGTTAAAACGGAGACATTTTACCTTTTAATTGGAAAATATGAGCTCATTTCATCAAAAGTTAGGCAAAGGGCAAAAATAGGCTTTAAAAAAAAATGTCATCGGTACGTTTTAAAATGAAAGTTTTCTGCTTGTAATTGTGAAATGTCTCTGAACTATCAGATGGAGAAAAACCTTCCGGAGAAAGATGAGCAGAAATCATCAGTATCAAAGGAGGAGATGGATGTTGTCATGACAACACCTCTAGGTAATCCCGTTGTGACCCCTGGCAACAGCACTCCATCAGTCACACAAACACGTGCTGAGACGGGAGATGTTCAGACGCACCTGGCGGCTGCAACATTCCCCGAGGAGTGTGATGAGGAAGAATTGTTGGAAATGTCACTCACATCTCAGGTGGACGAAACTCAGCCAGACTTAACAGACCAGAAGTTATCATCAGAGGAAGGTAAGATGGAGGTTGCCGTGACAACGCCTCTAGATAATCCCATTGTGAGCCCTGACAGCACCACGCCATCAGTCACACAAACGGGAGATGTTCAGACACAGGAAAGAGCTGCGACGCTGCCTGTGGACGCTGTGTGTGGGACTGAGGACTGCGATGATGAAGATTCAGAGGATTCTGACAGGTACACTCGTGTCACATGGACGGTGGGGTGGAGCAGTTCTGGTGTCCTCATGTTAGAGGAGAAAATGAAAGCAAGAAATCTGACTTTAATGTTCTTTTCTCTTCCTCCGTGACAGTTCCTCGTCTTCCTCCTCTACTTCCTCATCCTTCTTGTCTCCATCGCTCCCTGTGTTTGAGGATGATGATGAAGGGTTCAGCCAGCCAGCCCCAATTAAAACTAGAGATGAAGTTTTGCTTGAGGTCAGTCCGACAGAATGTTGTGGTTTCATGTGAATGATTAGGTAGTTATTTCATGCATCTGTAATGGTGTGTGTGTGTGTTCTCAGTGAATGTTTAGTTCATAAGGGTGGATATGTAAAACGTCCTTTTAGTAACTGTATTAATATTTACATGGTAAAATTCACCAATTTACCAAACCTGGAGACCAGTGCCCCCCTAGCTAACATCCAGGTGCCCTACGGCCCCCCAGCATTAAAATGTGGGGTAATGCTACGTTCACACAGCTGCCACGATGCTCTATTCTGATTTTCCAGATGAAGAGATCTTCCTGGTCCAGTTGTGGTGGCTCCAATGGAAGACCCCAACACACCTGGGGTGTCCCTTCTTGGGGATGGGAATGAGACATGAAGTTTTCCAATGTTGACTATTGTCAATGTCAATCCACTGTCAGTCTGGGATGTGGTGGATGCAGTGGCTGAAGGTGGATGCGGGGAATGCAGTGGATGAAAGTGGATGAAGGTGGATGAAGGTGTGTGCAGTGGATGAAGGTGGATATGGGGATTGCAGGTGGATGAAGGTGAATGTAGGTGGATGCGGTTGATGAAGGTGGATAAAGGTGGATGCGGTTGATAAAGGTGGATGCAGGTGGATGCGGTTGATGAAGGTGGATGTAGGTGGATGAAGGTGGATATGGGGAATGCAGGTTGATGAAGGTGATTGTAGGTGGATGCGGTGAATGAAGGTGGATGCGGTGGATGAAGGTGGATGCAGTTGATGAAGGTCAATGCAGTGGATGAAGGTTCATTCCCCGCATCCACCTTCATCCACCTCCTGGCCTTCAGGACTCCAAGCCTCTTGGCCTCCTGGCCTTCAGGACTCCTGCCCTTCAGGACTCCAAGCCTCCAGGCCTCCGACTCTCCTGGCCTTCAGGCGTCCTGGCCTTCAGGACTTCAAGCCTCCTGGCCTCCTTGCCTTCTGGACTCCAAGCCTCCAGGCCTTCAGGACTCCAAGCCTCCAGGCCTCCTTGCCTTCAGGACTCCAAGCCTCCAGGCCTCCTGGCCTTCAGGACTCCAAGCCTCCTGGCCTCCAGACCTCCAAGCCTTCAAGACTCCAAGCCTCCAGGCCTACAAGCCTCCTGGCCTCCATGTTTCCCGCCAGCAGCGTCTCTTCCAGCATACCGTAGATACTCTCTGATCATCTGCTGAACGTCATGCTGTTTGTCTTCAGGAGCTTCCAGCTGTGGAGGAGGTGTGTGTGATGTTACCAGTAGAAGCAGAGCTGCAGCCGGTGGGAACAGTTTCCAGTATCGTACAGCAACTTGGTAAACACACTCTCACACACGTCTGAATTCTTCATATATTACATAGGTGGAGGATCATACAGTGTCTTCTGTGTTCAGTCATCATCCAGTCCCTGAAGGACACGCCTCCTCTAAATGATGACAGCATCATCTTCAGATCTGATAGGCTGGCTGTAGGAAAGGTGAGCCTATGAGCAGGAACTCATTACACCATCCATACCGTTATTTTTCCTCTTTCATGTCATGTGGTTCCTGCTGTCTTAATGAGTCTTTCTGTTGGAGGTGTTTGAGGTCTTTGGCCCCGTGTCCAGTCCTCTCTACGTCCTGCGTTTTAACTCTGTGGACCAGATCAGCAACAAGGGGCTGACGGAGGGTCTGACTCTTTATTATGCTCCAGCCATCAAAGAGTTCACAGAGTACATCCTCACACAGCAGCTCAGACTGTAAGAACACACACACGCAAGATTTTAGTTTCAAGAAGACGTCACATTCCAGGTGTTGAAGAGAAAATGTTTTCCTCTCAGTTTTCAAGGATCTGATGCCTCCTGGAAGAACGACGAAGAACCACCAGAAGAGGTAAGTTATACAGTTGGGCCGATACTAGCGTTGGACAGTGTTTCTGTGTAAACACCATCCGTTACCACGGAAACAATATCCGTAGAAGCAGGTCGTCCAGATAAAACAGAACTCTTATCCCTGCAGTGCGTAAAGGCTGCAGCGCCGTCTCCATGCACTTGGAGAACGTGCGTGGGGCGAGAGACTGACCGAACAGCAGGCGGTTGTAGTGATACTGGGTCCTCTGAAAGGAGAAACACAGGAATTTCCTGTTTCTGAATAATCGGGACATAAAAGTATGCGTCTCTCCGGTCGATGGAGGCGAGCCAGTCGCCCCAGTGAACGCAGCCCAACACCTGTCTGATCATCAGCATGAGAAACGATCTCGTGGTGATCGATTTGTTGAACACTGATAGATCCAGGATGGGTCTCATTCCGCCCGTCTTATTGTGAACCTGAAAGTAACAGGAGTAAACAGGTTTAGAAAAGTTCTGATGGGGACCAGGCAGGAACACTGACCGGAAAAAGCGGGGCACATTACAGTAAAAACCAGTAGATTACATGTAGTCACCATTGGTGATTAATCATGATTAACAAACCGTGATTGTGATAAATCATAATTAATCATGATTAACAAATTGTGATTAATCGTGATTGACGAATCTGTGACCTGTGATTAATCAGTTATATAAATTTCTTGTTTTATAGCTTAACCTACGTTGGGACAGTCACAATACTATACATCCAAGTCTATAGTAAATATATTTAAATTATAAAATTATAAATAAATAAATTAGACCACTTAATAAAATAACAGGTATCACATGTGGATCAGTATCAGCAGATACCGGAACCCCAGGTCTCGGAATCAGTATTGGACAGAAAAAAAAGTACTGGAACATCTCTACAGTAAATAACAGCACATTATACAGTCAGTAAACAATAGCACATTAAACAGTCAGTAAACAGCAGCACATTAAACAGTCAGTAAACAGATGCACTTAATACAGTCAGTAAACATGAGCATATTATACAGTCAGTAAGCAACAGCACATTATAGTCGGTAAACAACACTTTATACAGTCAGTAAACAATAACACATTAAACAGTCAGTAAAAACAATCAGTAAACAGCAGCACATTAAACAGTCAGTAAACAGATGCACTTAATACAGTCAGTAAACATAAGCACATTATACAGTCGATAAGCAACAGCACATTATAGTCAGTAAACAACACATTAAACAGTCAGTAAAAACAGCCAGTAAACAGCAGCACATTAAACAGTCAGTAAACAGCAGCACCTTATACAGTCTGCATACAACAGCACATTATACAGTTGGTGAACAACAACACATTAAATAGTCAGTAAACAGCACCACATTAAACGGTCAGTAAGCAGCAGCACATTAAACAGTGGGTAATCCAGATTATGAAATTTTTCATCTGAAGAATTAAGGTTGATGCTTGGTTGTAATTGGACATGAACCAGCAGACAATGGCCACCAGGGGGCGACATTGTTCCACTGCAGTCAAACCGTCTCACTGATCCTTCAATGGACTTTTTACTTTGACTTTTTCCCCATGCTTGTCTTGAAATGATAGCTGTCTGTGATGGATGTTCCATACTCTCCTTTTTCTCTCTCCCATCCAGGCGTTAGATTACAGTGATGATGAAAAAGAGCAAGAAGCAAAGAGGAAAGTAAAGAACGCCAAAAAGAAGAAGGAAAATGGCAATGCAGGTATTCCCAGATGTAGAACTCCATTACAGCGGATAGATGATGTATTCACACCCCTGTTGGAATTCCAGAAACCAGAATAAATAATTTCCATGCCTATGCCTCCTCTAATCTGAACTGGTCAGCTGGAAACCAAACAGGCATGTTAATCTGCAACCAGCTGGTTGCTTCAGTTTGGACACCCTCGAAGTAAAACTAGTATTTAATCCCAGAGTCTCTGGAACATCCTGACTTCCTCTCAAAAGTGGCTCCAGATCTGTCAGATTAAGGGCATCTCTGGTTCTCAGTCCTCTCCTGGTCACCCAGATCTTCTTTTGGATTTAGGTTCTGGTTCTGGTCTGTTCCAGAACTTTTCATTCCGGATTTGATCTGGAATTTGGGATCATGGTCATGTTGAAAGTAACGGTAGATGAACGGTACTTATATTGCGCTTTTATAGTCATCTTGACCACTCAAAGGTGAGATTCAGCTTCAGCTTGAAGACGTCTGAAAAACCTAACCTGTTCAGACTCCCTCCACCTTGACTGAAGCTTCAGCTCCCCCCAACATGATGCTGCCACCACCGTGCTTCACTGTGGATCCCATGGTTTTTCTTTTGAAACGGTGTCAAGCAGCTCCTGCTTTGAGCTCATCAGACCATAACACATTTTCCACAAGTGTTCCGTCTCCAGCCCTACCTCATAGCCCAGACATCTGGAGAATCCAGGAGATGTCTCCTAAAGGACACAACCAGAACCTCTTGCAGCTCCTTCAGGGTTGCTGTAGGTTTCTGCAGCCTCCCTGACCAGTTTTAATCTTTCCAACAGTTCTGGGGGGTGTCCAGGTCTGTTTCTGGATCTTCTCCCAACTTTCCTGGTGCTCTCCATGAACCAGGAGAGAGGAAAATTCTTCGACGTCATCTGGACTTAATCTGGAGTTCATCTCTTCAGCTAATGGAAAACTGGGATTAAATCTAGAGTTTTAGTTAAGGGTGTCCATACTTAACCAGCTGTTCCTCTAACAGATGGGCCTGTTCTTCAGTTATTGAAGTTTACATTAAAGGAGGGAAGTCTTCTGGAGTTCTAACAGCGATGTGCTTGGACTTAAGTCCTCAGCAGGACCGCTCCGAAGCTGAAGTCTATTTTACTTTCCTTCCATCAGATAATCCGGCTTATTTACCTCAGCGGCTGAGGGAAGGGGTCCAAGGTTTCAAGAGACCTGCAGGACCTCGAGTCCGGAACCAGAACTCAAGAAACACCCGCCCAGTGCACACACCCACATACCCACCACCTGGACAAGCTAATGCCCCTCCCATGTACCTCCCCCCTCCCTGCCTGTACCCTCCAACCTCTCACCACTTCACCCCACCCAGCTTCCCTCTCTACCCTCCTCCATCTTTCTTCAATCCAGCTTTCTCGTCTCCTTTCTGGCCTCCCAACTCTGTCCCATTCTCCGGTTTCCCCCCTCCTCCTCCACCTCCTCCTCCCCCACCTCCACCTCAGTGATAAACCGACTAAGATGTTTATATTTTTGTTTGTTTGGACTAAATCATGTTAGCAGCAAACTTGGTAACATTTCCCGAACCTGCTGCCGTGTAAACACATCATGACCACACGTTGACTTGAAAGCATAATTTTCATCACACGGGGGGGTGTTATACAACATTAAATAGAGGATAAAACATCCCAGCTCTTGTTTCATCCATTTCTGTTTTTCCATGAAGATATTAATGTGACAGAAGCATCTTCCAGGTCAGATGATGCAGAGTAGTATCTCCCCATCATGGCCGACCACATATAACCGGTCTCTACTCATCTATAAGCCATGCATCACACCCCTACTCCTCCAGCTTGCATGATTCCTCATCACCTGTCCAGTCCAGGTTTCTGGAATCTGATCAGAGGTTCAGATGCGCACATAGAAAAATCCTAAACCTGAACTGGAGCCTTCATTCAGAGGGAAGAGTGTGATAAATCCAGGTATTGCAGCTGCCAAGCTTTATGACTGAACATTTCTCTGCTGTTGTGCAGACACGTGTGAGTTCCCGCCTCTTACCCAGTACCAGCTTTTTGCAGAACGGACCTACGGTCCTGTTCTTCATGTGCTGGGGAGGATTTCCTCCTGCTAACGGACCTGTGGTTGTACTTCATCTGGAGCTTTCTATGCCAGAAATGAAAATGTTTGAAATAAACGTGTTTGAATTTTCTTCTCACTTTCCTGATGTAACATGTTTGTCCCTACAACACTGAAGAAATCATTTAAAAAATTTGTGTGATGTGAGGAGAAGACGACGGGAAGCGAAGCAGGAGGGATGTAGATTCAATCTTGCCAGTTTAATGTAAAACTTTTCTTAAAGCAGATAATGAAAAGTCTCATTAAAGGTACTCTGGAGCAAAGCGAGGAGGATTTCACTGTCTGTCGGAGTGCTTCGGCTGCATCGTCATGGACGAACCCCACATCAACTCCTTCCGCTTCAAGCTTCTAGAGAAGCCGGAAAAAGGACTGGAACAATCTCTCCCAGTGTGGATGACACTTATATCCTAACATCTGAAATCTCACTGGCTTTGACAGTTTCAGTCGCTGTGGGAGTCTCTGGAACTTATCCAACAGCAGGTGGAGTTGCTGGCTGCAGAGAATGACAGCCTCAGAGTCGGTGAGATCCCTCCCCGAGGGGACAACCCGACTGAAGAAAATAACAATGAAAAGAAACGGTGATCGGCCTCCAGGTATGAGGGATAATCTGTTATTTGCAGGAATACCATAAAAAGAAGATCCTGAGAAGACCGTTAAATCCTTCATCCAAACCCAGCTGAATGTCCGAAGGAACCAGCCGAAGCTCCCGAGGGCGCGGTAAGGAACATCTACTCTCTCTAAGTTCGTTGTTTGGGTGGAAGAAGGCAGAACAGCAGCAGACCGAGAGTGTTGTGGTGAAATCCACGAGCCTCCAGCAGGAAGAGCCGAGGACGGGAGCTGAGAGGAACAGACTTCAGCATCAATGACAAGTTTCCCAAAGAGATCCTGGAGAGACGCAAAGTCCCGTTTCCAACCCGGAAAAGTTCAGAGAAGAAGGTTCCGGTGTTGGCATCGCCCTGGATAAATGATTCGTTAACAGATAGCTTTATTACCTCCCACCCCACTCACTTGTGGGATGGATGGACGGATGGATAATGGATGGAAGGATGTGTGGATGTGTGGACGGATGGGTGGATGGATGTGTGGGTGGACGGATGGATGGATGTGTGGATGAAACAAACTGAAAGCTGACAACCATATTTAAGGTTAACACGGCCTGCATTCTCAAGCATAGCCACACTTTTGCTGCTTATTAGCAGAAGTTTAAGACTTCTACTTAGTGAAATCTTAAAAACCAACATCCTCGTACATCCACTGCGATCATGGACTGTTACGTGCAGCTGCAGTGGGAGTGAAAGGGCTGGATGCGGCTGCTGGGACGCCACATAGGAAACCTCACTGCATTTCAGACATTACTAGCCGAACACAGCTCAGTCCATTACTAACCTCAAACACTTCAATACATTTTTGATGTTTTTGGGGGAGCTTTAGGGTAGCTCCAGACCCCCTAAAACAGACCTAACACCATCAATGGTGACCCCAACATGGCGGATCAGTCTCACACCTCTGATGTTCAACTTGTTTGAATAAAACCCAAAGACCAAACAAGTTGTTTTTGCTTCTTCCTTTCATTTAGGGGGTCCCTGTAGCTGTGCTACATTAGCCAACCTCTTGCCTTACAGAATTCCAGTCCATCCTCCCTCTCAGGTCCCCCGATGCCTCAGCGTTAGCCCTCTGAGTCAGCAGTCTGCTGTAACCGGACCCTCTGAAGCTGTGACCCAGTAATTCCTACCATCCTGTAAAACGGGGCTGTCCCTGGATGCTGCCCTGACCGGCTTGCTGAAATGTCACAAACAGCTAAATACCTTCTAAAATACGTGTAATTTAAAAGGGGGGTGAATTCATGTGATTGAACAGAAAATGATGTCGTAGCCTCGGTGTCTTTGTTCTTTATGCAACCAGAGACCAGAACGCGCTCAGGTTCAGCTCTGGAAACTATTATTTGGAGGTGAATGATTTGGTATGCAGTTTAGGAGCGGTGATAAAACTGCCTACACTGGTCGAGTATGTCTGCGTCTCGCAGGGAGGGGGGACACTGTAGGTGTGTGCATGTGAAATGCTACAGAGGGGGGAGGTGGTAAAAGAGAGGCAGCAAGGTCACAGCACTTCAGACCAAGCTGGCTGCACATGGACCAGCATCAACTTCACTATCAGTGTGATGGAGGCCGAGCTGGCGTTTCTTCTCTCTTCTCTTTCTTCAGTTTAATCTGAAATCACTACATCTGTTACAGAGCTGCGTAGAGATGCAGACGAAAAAACCCGCTCCGGGGAC
The DNA here is from genome assembly GCA_037177495.1 of Rhadinocentrus ornatus. Taxonomy (NCBI): domain Eukaryota; kingdom Metazoa; phylum Chordata; class Actinopteri; order Atheriniformes; family Melanotaeniidae; genus Rhadinocentrus; species Rhadinocentrus ornatus. The sequence goes on from JBAMHW010000004.1 coordinate 4,523,107, forward strand.
CAGAAGCTGGAAGGCTCATCAGTGAGTACCAGGCTGGAGAAGATGGCTTCAGTCCGGCAAACTGGGATTGTCTTGTTTTGATCTTTTAAAGCTTTAAGAAGGCCAATCAGCAGCAGGCCATGTGTCTGTCTTCAGCCACATGTCGTCAGGTTTGGGCAGATGGATGAGTTAGATCTAGTGGTGTCTAAACACACTCAATCTGCTTCAGATCCTTTCAATGAGAAACATTCTTGTTGTTTAAACCAGGTGGAAGGAGCTGAGCACATCCTGCTGCATTTCCTTTAGTCATCCAACTCGTCCCAAACCATTACAGCTGGGTTGAGGCTGGGGGGGTCATAGCGGGGCAGCTTGTGCCTCCGTCTAGAGCTCTGCTTCATCCTTCCAGTAAAATAGGATGATGTTCCTGAATGGGACAAAGTAGGTGGCTGGAGAAGTGGTCTGATGTGCATCTGTTTTCCTTGTGGTTCCTTCATGATTGCAGTAGGTCTCGTGATGTTAAAGAAATGAATGATACGTGAGGTGGGTAATCCTGGGACTGCTCTGCAGAGGGACCTCCTGGCCAGTCTTGTTTCACGGTACTTCAGTTCATCTGTTCTTACAACACGTGATCTCGAATGCATTAATGCAGAATCTCCATAAGAAGTATGTGTTCTGCAGGCGGGTGTGTGAATGGACCAGTTTTACCTACAGGTTTGTTTCCGCTGTATCATTCAACAGTTTGTTTTAGGGAGAGGAATCATTCTTCATCTGGTGGAGACAGCTTAATCTCCAGGGTTATTCCCTGCATGTCAGCATACCACGCACACACACATCGGCTCTGATCGTCTGCAGAAGTGTGAAATATTTATCACTTCAAGCAGCTATGATGCTTCTGTCACCTCTGACCTCAGCGCTGATGATAACTGCTGCTGCTGGGAAAAGACAGCCGGTGGGGTGCATACGAAGCCGTATTGGTCCGGTCTGTGCAGACTGGGGACTCCATGGAGCACAGATGCAGAATGCACTAGGGACGGGGGGGATATGTGTATGTTAAACAGATGATTAATGTCATTGCAGCACTCAATATAGAGCGCTTCAACTCATGGTGCATTTCAGTTGTTCAGAAATGTGGGAATTTCCAAGCTCTAAGTCAGAATTTTAATCAGAACCCCCTGTAAAGTTGCATGTCCAACTCGGAAAGTCGGATTAATCTCACTAACCCAACATAGAATTTATGCTATCTGTTGCTTACGTTAACAGTATTTCCATGTTTTGTTGTACGTCCGTAAGGCTGTGAAGCGCTGGGAACACTGAACCTTGGGATTATGTTGACCTGAGCTCACACTTCCGACACTTCCATCCAGTTGAAACCACCATAAGGCAAACTCTAAGTCCCCAGGGTCCTAAAGAGAGTTCTGTCTGTGCCTGTGCCTGTTGCAGCCATTGTACAGGACTGTCTCAGAAAATTAGAATATTGTGATAAAGTTCTTTATTTCCTGTAATGCAATTAAAAAACATG
>JBAMHW010000004.1:4528660-4539079 GCA_037177495.1 Rhadinocentrus ornatus
AGAGAGAGAGAGAGAGAGAGAGTCAGAAATCAGAATCCATCCCATTACCATCAGTGATCACGCACCAGTATCATTCACTCTGAGAAATAAGAACAATAAATCAGCAACTAGAAACTTAAGCAACTTAGAGATTTAATATGCCATTACTTAAAGATCCTGAGTTTATCAGCTACTTTAAAAGAGAATGGTCCTTATATCTGGAAAACAATTACTTATTTAACATGCAGATTAATTAATAAAATTAATAGATTATTCTACCTTACATAATCTGGGATCCACAGTCATTTTCTTAAACACAGACAAAGCATTTAACCGAGTAAACTGGACATTTTCATTTGCAACATTAAACAAATTTGGGTTTGAATAGTCTTTCATAAGACTGGATAAAAATATTATATAACAACCCAAATGCATGTGTGACGACCAATGATCAAACTTCTCCAAGCTTCTGTTTGCAGAGAGGCACCAGGCAGGGTTACCCGCTTTCTCCATCACTTTTTATCTGCTATTTTTATTTTACTCTTAGCTGCTGCCGTAAGACACACTTAAGAGATTAAAGGAATCCATGCCAAAAATATAGAACAATGTGACTTACAAAACATACCCAATACTACAATACAGCTCAAAAAACACATTTTTGGGTGCACAGCCCCTTTAAAGGTACAGTGTGTAGTTTTTTTTTGGTATTTTTTGGAAGCTGCCATGTTGCATTGCCATTTTTGAATACAGTAGCCGAAAGGGTACAAACTTGTTAGCCTTGTGCGTTTTTACCTGCAAATCCCTGCTGTTTCGGAGGAAGGGCGCGGGGCTGGTGTAAACAAGCCAAGCCAAGATCGTGGATGATTCAGCTTGCCAGCTTACATTGAAATGGGGGACAATCTATATTCTTTGCCCGTGACACGAAGGAAAAAAGTAGCCAAGAAAAGAAAAGAAATAATAACCAGGAAAAAATAAGAGTATACATTGGTGGAGCATTTACCACATGGAGGCAGGGAATTCAAAGCGGAGGTTGCAGCTTTTTGCTGGATAGGTGAGTTAATGCAATCTAACAGTCAAGTTTATTTTGGCGTTATGTTAGAAACAGGACAGGGTGGTCCAGCAACTACGTTATTCTCCTGTTAAAGTTGGATCATTTAATGTTACTTTCTATATAAAATGGCAGAAACAGCTAATTTGTTAGTTACTCTACAGTAGAAAAGCTATGTTGCAACAGTTTTCAGTTGTTACTCTTCACAGAAGTCATGCCAGCAGGCGACCGTGCGCTTCTTTCAGACGCATTTTCCGAGAGCTTTCCCTCATTTCATATTTTATCTCAGCTGATTTGTCAACGGGATGGGGGTCAGATAATCTCTGAGTCTGCAAGTAAAAAAAAAAAACGATTTCATACGATAACATTAGCAATTAGCAGTAGCTTGGTGCTAAATACATGCCATTAAGCTTGTAACTTATTGGCATAAAAAAATAATTATGTATCGTTCGGTTCCGCATCACCTGACGGGGCACTCGAACTTCACATTTATGAATCTCCACGGATTCTGTAGTTGGTTGCTTGTAATATATTATCGCACCACAAGATGGGAGTAATTCTTACAGACTGCGGCTTTAAGTCAGTGGACTCACATATATCCAAATTTACTTGGAAAAACAAACCACCACATATCAGTCTAAAGACAGAGGTGGATTGGACCTACCCAACTTTATTCACTATTTATTAGCAAACAAACGGCAATATATCTCCAAATGGCTTAAACCTAGTGGTCTGGATGAACCATGGTTAGATGTAGAGCAAGCATTGTGTGAGGATCTAGTTATCTCTGACCTGCCATTCATCAGCTCAGCCATCAAACCACATAAGTGCTTGATGTTAATGCTTTGGAGAATCAGTTTATCTTTAATGGCTTGGTGGGAATTTCTAAAAATAACCAAGTCTTCACTTCTAAGCTTACACCCATTTGGAACAACCCCGACATCCTGCAAAACAAAAAGATGAATAATTTCAATCAATGGAAAAATAATGAAATAAAACAGAACATAACAGAAAATGGAAACTTCTTGTCATTTAATATTCTAACTTTACAATATGGAATTAGCAGCACTATATTTTTAGAATATCACCAGCTTTAATCATTTATATGTATGAAATATATGATTAACCAATTAAACTTTAAGCGGGTAACTGCCTGGGTATGCTGCCACAGTGTGTGTTTGTACATGACCTGGTGTCTAGTTGCCACCCAGGGACTCTGGGTATGGCCCAGGGGTGTAGGGGTATGAAGGGAGGTTGAGTGGGGCTTGCAACTGCCCATTTTAGAGAGGGCAACTTGAGCTTCATGCTACAGTAGTGACGGTCATTCTTTTCTGCATGATGTAGCCTACAGCTAGCATATGCTATGACACGCTGGTGTCACCCTGTTGCTGGTTAAATACAACACCTAAAACCGCACTGATTGGCGTCAGTTTCAACAATAAAAGGCTGAGTGAAATCAGCGAAGCCCAGAATAGGAACAAAGTCAAATTTTCAATTGTTCATAAAAACAATTGAAACTGAGTGTTCAAGAGAACCACTCAAGGGTCCACATGGCTGTGAACTGGTGGCCTTCTTGATTTCCTGACATAAACATTTGTTCACCAAATCATGCAGTGGCCCAGCAATCTAAAAGAAACCTCTATGAACCTCCTGTAATACTCACAAAACCCTAGAAATGTCTGGAACTCCTTAACAGTTGTAGGGACCTTTAATTTTTCACCTTGGATGGGTCTGTCCCAACTCCTTCAAAAAGAATTTTTTAAATCTCTGCTTAAAATTAAAATTAAAAAAAAAATTAAAATTAATTTCTTCTCTTTGGCCTTTGACCCAATGAGAGTTGATTTCGGCCTTATTTTACATTGTTTAATTATGTTTTTACATTAAGCATATGAACTGGAACTTTCACGAATAACTCCTTACTTCAACAGCTTGCCAATGTGTTCTCTGACATTCCTATATTGTGTAGGGGGAATCCGTCTGTAAGGCTGTGTCCCAGGTGTATCGTCAGTCTAGCTCCAAGTGTGTCTTATGTTGCGCTTTGTCTGTATAGACTAGATCAGTGCTTCACGTCAGGGGGCGCTAGGAGCATTAATTATGATAGGGGGGCGGTGGCGTTTCTTTTGGGGCGGCGGGAGTGGCTTGGCAGTTGATGATTGACAACTTTACTTACCAATCAAATTCTTAAAGACAAAAAAAAAAAAAAAGTACGCCACAGTAAATACGATGAAAAGGAAGTAGACCCAAAGATCCTACACTGTAAGAAGATGGCTCACACAATCCTAAAAAATATTTTAGCTTTATGTAAATAACCTGGATTAATTTTAAACAAATGTACAATCTATTGAATAACTGCAAAACTGCAAAGGTAAGACAGACTTTATGATTTTTTTTAACTCCTGTGCTTTTCTATGTGTTGTTATTGTTGACGGGTCAAAGGAATCTTATTTTAGGATTTTACTATTCAGGATTAGTGTTTATTTTTTTATTGTGCTCTTAAAATTATTACATTTAATCACACATTCTGAAATTAACACATCTCAACTATCCCCTGACTTTTTTTTTAGCAGTTCAACATCACCATTTCTTATTGGATCCTTTGAAATTATTATTTTTTTAAATAGATGTTGCTTGTAAATAGGTCTTGCTGTCATTGCCACATGAGCATTGAAGTCCCCCAGCAGAATGAACGAGTCCCCAGAAGGAGTGCCCTTCAACATCTCCTCCAAGGACTTCAAAAAAGGTGGGTACTCTGAACTGCTGCTTGGTGCATAAGCACAGTCAGGACACACCAGAAAAATTCTTACAGCTTTTACAGAAAAACAGAGCTGCCAGTGATTAAGAGTTTTTAAATAATGCTCAAATCAAAAAGACATATCACAAACGTATCACAACATTAACCAGATACAAACTCACAGAAATAAAAAGAAGAAAAAAAAGAAAAAAAAAAGAAAGAAAAATGATCTCTTAGTGTATCAACCCACTGGACGACTCAGTGACTGTGTCAGCATGCAGAGGATGAGGAACAAGGAGTGATCAGAGATGAGCAATGAGTGAGATCATGCAAATGCGACCTCGCCTCTACGGAGGCTAGAGGCAGACCAGGGCAGCCCAGAGACCCGGGTCATCAGCAGCAACTCCTGAGCACAAACCCAAGCCACCCCACCTGTGGAAGACGATCCAAGCCCTACCTGGAGGGTGGCAGAAGACAGCACCAGCCAGAGCCCGCCGCGGTCTTGAGGCACAGGCCCCAGTGGGCCAAGATAGGTAGCAGCTGGCCCTGCCAGGGACCGGCCATCCAGAGCAGCCCGAGCGAAGGGTCCAGGGCCCCACATTGACCACATTATGCTGGGATTGAGGCCAGCTTAGGTGCCCCACCCGCCAAGCACAACATGGCATGCCCCCCTCTCATGAGAGAGCGGGGAAGAAGAGGGTCTGGGGATGTAAGCCCAGGGGGAGGCGAACCTCCCCCTGGATGGTGAGCTGTTAGCAGTACTAGGCACCCCTCGTTCCCTGGAAAGCCCCCCAGAGCAAGGCAGGCCAGGAGCAGCCGCCCCCTCATGACCCCAGGAAGTACCCACCCGCCACACACACGGGGGGGGGGGAATAGTGGGTGAGCCCAGACCTATGGCGCACCACCCCCCAGGCCCACCCAGGCCTCCCCACAGGCTCATGCATGCATACATACACACACACACACCTACACACATCATCCAAGCAAAACACACACACACACAACATGCAAATGTCCCTGTCTCACACCCCAGCACCTACCCTTAACAATCCCCCCCTTCAAAACCCCTACCCTCCTCCTTCCCCCAGACCATACCCTGGTTCCCAGGGCTGCAACCAGACGCCAGGGCATGCACTAACCCACACAATGGGGATAATAAAGGAGTATCTTTGACTAGGACCTTTCTTTTTTCCCTCAGCCCCAAAATGCAGGGAAACATAGTTCTACAATATAATATACAGTTATTTCATTAGCAATCTCTTCTCTGGTTAAGCTGCTTGGCCTGTTGTAAAATGAGAAGCTGTCAAATTACTGTGATTTATTTCACTCAACATGCAGTAATATTAATGGCATTGAAAAATTAAGTGAAAACAAAAAATTTTTCTTTTGTTTTTTAAATCATAATTGCACACTAAAGGTAACCTGTCATGACAAACAATCATTCAGGGAGATTCCTGACAGATTAGTGACATGTAGGCTGCATTGTGTTAACTTTAGGGCAGACTGATCTGGTTTTTAATTCTGGTGCCATCTGTAACATCAGGAGTCTGTTCTGTTCCTCCTTACAGACCAGTTGTTGTGTCTTCTTATTCTCAGAGGGAAGGGAACAAACAGGCATCTAGAGATAATTTTAAAGCCGCAGTGTGTAAGAATTACTCCCATCTAGTGGTGCGCTAATATATTACAAGCAACTGAGTAGTGCTCTACTGGAGCCTCACCGTTTAAGAGCGTTATTATGACTACAGAAGCCGCGGAGACTCATAAATGTGAAGTTAGAGTGTCCGGTCAGGTGATGAGGAACAGAACGATACATTATTTTTTTTTTATGTCAATAAGTTACAAGCGTGCCCTCCATGCATTTAGTACCAAGCTACTGCTAATAGCTAATGTTATCGTATGAAATTGTCTTTTGTGACTTGCAGACTTAGAGATTGTCTGATGAAGGGAAAGAGGGAGAAAAAGCAGGGGCAGTGGACTGCAAGAGGAAGATCGCGTGCTGTAATATTACTGTTTAATAACATGTATTTCAGCTGATTTATCCAGGGAGGTGGGCTACGTGTTGATAGAAAATAATTATTATTTGAGAGATATTTTTGCGTTAGAATGCTGCGGTTCTGGTGATTAAATCACGCTGAGAAACTGGTATTACTTTGGTCTATTTTGTCTGACTAGAAGGAAGACAACTACCCCCATCCCGTTGACAAATCAGCTGAAATTAAAATATGAAACACGAGGGAAAGCTCTTCGAAAAATACATCTGAAAGAAGCGCACGGCCGCCTGCTGGTATGACTTCTGTGAAGAGTAACAACTGAAAACTGTTGCAACGGAGCTCTTCTACTGAAGGCTAACTAACAAATTTGCCGTTTCATATAGCAAGTAACTGATCCAACTTAAACGGGAGAATAGAGTAGTTGCTAGACCACCCTGCCCTGTTTCTGACATAACGCCAAAATAAACTTCACTTTTAGATTGCATTAACTCACCTATCCAGCAGAAAGCCTGTAACCTCCGGGTTAGTTCTGAAGTCCCTCTCCTAATCAGCTGCCTCCATCTGGTAAATACTCCACCGATGTACACTCTTATTTTCTCCATGTTATTATTTCTTTTCTTGGCTATATTTTTCCTCCGTCTCGCGGGCAAAGAGTATAGACGGTTCTCCATTTCAATGTAAGCTGGCAAGCTGAATCATCCACGGTCGTCTTGGCTTGTTTACACCACCCCCACGCCCTTCCCCTCCCTCTCCCCTGAAACAGCTGGGACTTGCACACAAGGCTAACAAGTTTGTCCCCTTTTGGCTACTGTATTCAAAGATGGCGATGCAACATGTCAGCCTCCAGTTGGGTGCGCCGCCACCTATGTATTTATAAACATCAATTGTAAGCTACAAGAACGATTTAATTTGGATGCAACTGTGATTGGACTTCGGTAAAATACATTTTTATGAAAGCAATTCTTGATTTTTGCTAACCAAAAAACCACACAATGTACCTTTAATTTTTCATTGTTCATTTGAAACCTGGCTGAGTCAAACAGCACTTCTGAATATCTTTTAGACAAGATTAAAACATGGTCACTAAGATATCCAGGAAATTAACCAAAAGCAGGAATATCGTTTTCTGCACTTAGAAGGAAAGTCCAGTAAAACCAGCCAAGATGATATTACACTGCGTAATCTAACTGGCAAAAATTTAAAAATGTCATAGTTAAGCATTTTAACCTCAGTATTTACTGTTTAGGTTAAGATCTGGTCATTTTTATTTGATCACATGGTGTTTGATCAATTAATAAATAGATCAGAATAGAAGTGAGGAAAAAAATGTTATGGTCACGCTTGACTATTATAAACTCATGAGCAAATACCACCACCTGTTGACGAAGGAACTAACTGCAAATCACATATGATTATCATCTCTGCAGATAAAGAAAAATGAAGAAAATGGGAGAGAAATTTGTATTTTCTATTTTTTTTCTTAAAAAATAAAGACTAAAAAGACAAGTGGTAACTGATTTAATTTTCTGGTTTACATAGTGGACTTCCAAATACAGTTTATAATCAGTGCTGATGGATTGGTGGATGATGTGTTCTTCATAAGAAGCTCATGACTGTTCCGTTCTTCCCAACTTGGTGAGGTTGCAGTGCATGGAAATGGATAACAATCCTGCCAATGAAAATTACATTTTAGTCAGTGTTTTCAGCTGAATATGAACAGAAAATGTTGCAGTAGTATTTAAACCAAAGCTGTTGTCATTTACTTTCAAACACAATATTTGGATTATTGTTTAAGTCTTAGCTTTTCATTTCAAGGCTTATTCTCCTCTCAGTTCTTGGAGGAGAAAAAGGAGGTATCGTGGTGCATTATATGGTGCATTTATTGTGTTTACTTAGTTATATACGTACTTATTTTCTTACCTAAGTGACTTCTCAATTCCCTTAAATTTTTTTATTATTTATGTTGATTTTTGGTTTTGTTTTCCATATGCTGCTGATTCAACTTCTGGACCAGTTTGCTCAGTTTCTTTAAGTCACTGATTTTGGTTCTGTTGTCCCAGCAGATGGTGTAGATTGAACCTTCCACCACAGACTGAAGATCTGAAACATATATGTTCTTTTTTTCAGGCTGAGATTCAGGAGGATCCTACGTTTAGGCGTAAAATCCAGGAGGCTCCATCTTCCAGACCCTCACCCAGGAGGTTCCATCTTCCAGACCCAGATCCATGAGGGTCCATTGTCCAGGCTGAGATACAGGATGTTCCATCTTCCAGGCTAAACTCCAGTAGGTTCCATCTTCCAGTCTCGGATCCAGGAGGCTCCATCTTGCAGACTCGGATGCAAGAGGCACCATCTTCGAAACTAAGATGCAGGAGGTTCCATCTTCCAGGCTAAGATGCAGGAGGTTCCATCTTCCCGACTCGGATCCAGGAGGCTCCATCTTCCAGACTCAGACCTAAAATGTTACTTCTTCCAGGCTGAGATCCAGGAGGCTCCATCTTCCTGACTCGGGTAAAGGAAGTTGCATCTTCCAGAACCAAATCCAGGAGGTTTCTTCTTCCAGACTCGGATCCAGGACTTGCTGGCTAAGATTCAGGATGTTCCTTTTCCAGGCTAAGATCCAGGAGGTTCCATCTTCCAGACTAAGATCCAGGAGGTCCCATCTTCCAAATTCAAATTCCATCTTCCAGACTCAGAGCCAAGAGGTTCCAGGTTGAAGGCTAAGATCAAAGAGTTTCCATCTTCCAGATTCACATCCAAGGGTTTCCATCTTCCAGATTCAGATCCAGCACATTCCATCTTGCAGGCTATGATCCAGGAGGTTCCATCTTCCAGGCTAAGATCCAGTGTGACAGAGCTTTTTTAGTTGACCAGTCTTTCTCTTTACATCAGAGCTCTGGTGTTCGTTCTTTGCACTGGTTTTTAAGCACAGTTGGAACTGGACACAAATTCTAACTTTTATCTTTTGATTTAACTTCTTTATATAATTGTTTTCATTGTTTTATGCTTTATTGTGCAGCCCTTTATGCAGCTGGGCTTGTAAATGTGCTTAATAAACTTGAACTAATAATGGAAAAGCAGGGAGAATTCATGCTAACCTTATTCTCGGTTGAAAAATAAATTATTACAGTAAAGATCAATTTTAAATAAAATTATAACCTCCGTCAAGGCAGTGATCATGTATTCGGCGGCGTTGCTTTGTCTGTATGTCAACAACGTAACTCAAAAAGTTATAGAGATTTTGATTAAATTATCAAGAAATCACACAAATGGAATAAGTAGCAAGTGATTAGATTTTGTGAGTGATCCAGATCACTGCTTGGTTCCAGGAAGTTTATAAAGAACTCTTTACTATGCCGGGAGTGGGGCGGGGGGTATTTTGCCTTTATAGGTTTTAACTAACTAACTAACTAAATAAATTACAATGACTTGGGGGAAGTGTTTCGATATAAAAAGCGATAATTTCGCCTTAAAGTAGTTTTCATTTTATAATTCCAAAATCAGCATAGGTAAATAAAGCTGGAGCCTGAGAATATTTTAAAATTTGGTTATATTTGGTTAAATATGTGGACATTTGGCGAATTAAATGTTGACTCAGACAACCATTTCAGGAGGAGTATTGATCATTGTAAAAAAGTCCATTTTTAAAAATTTGAAATAATCTGAATTTGATCATATCAGGGGATAAAACTGTAAAGGTTTGTGTCAAATATTGTTACTGAGAAGCAAACATATCTCTGAAGGAAGACCCCACCTGTCCTCAGTCAGACCAAGTTCCCTGGTCAGAAACTCAAAGATCTTGGCACTGTGCTCTTTGTTCTTATCGGCGGTGTCGGTCACATAGATCGCCGACACTGACAGCACCACACATGGCGTGCAAGAACCAGCGATCATCATTGGCAGTCCAGGGTGTACCACCATGTTCATCCTCTGAAAGAAAAATACACACACACACATATAAGGGCTATCAAATGATTACAATTTTTAATCAGATTAATTACAGCTTTCAAATTAACCACAAATTTAAAATCATTTAAAAATGATTAATCACTATTCGTACTTTGGGGTGAATATGTGACGGTATGAACCATGAACCGCTAGTTTCCTCCTTCTCAGCTAAACCTTAAACAAACACAACAGGAGAAAAGCTAACATAACAGATGTATGGGGCTTGTCATGCCGTGAATGCGTTGTGTTAAAGAATTTTAACGCAATTAATTACATAAATTAGTTAACGCCTCTAACGTGTTTTTGACACCCATAATATATATATATATATATATGTGCTTATGTACATAAAATACTGTACACACCGTCAGACCAGATACTGTACACATTACTTACTGTGTGTGTATGTTCTTTTTTTATATCACCTGTGTGCTTCTGCTTACTGCAGCTGTACTGTTGCAACAAAGCTATTTTTCCTACTGAGAAACCAATAAAGTTTCTGTTTTATTATATTAAGGACTGTAGAGCGGCTAGAATCCTGCATCAGACCAGAATGGGACAACATTCTAGGGCTGCTCGATTATGGGAAAAATGATAATCATGATTATTTTTATTTATTTATTTATATATATATATATATATATATATATGTTTGTTTGTTTTTTAATGAGATCTCAATTATCTAACACGATTAGAGGGGGGGGGGTCAAATGTAAGACATT
>JBAMHW010000004.1:4584602-4607155 GCA_037177495.1 Rhadinocentrus ornatus
TGGGGGGTGGGGGGGTGTCGGCTAGTTAGGTCACGTGTCTGACAAAGACGGATTACAGCACCTGTACCATGACAACGATAAACAGACCAATGGTTAGAGCAACTAGCAAAAATAAAGCCTGCTAACAGCTATATAAGGGTATAGAAACCATTTTACATTAGGAATTCATGAAAATTATTGTCATGGAAACTAAACGTCAAGTCAACCAGAATGTAACAGTCGTAATTGTGGAATGGCCCTTTAAGAACACTTCGGTTGTCCACCAATAATGATGTCATCAAGCTGCAGCCAGGAGATCGGAATACACTTTAATGGACGATGGATGGACATGTTAGGAGTAATATCTGCTCATACATTTTCTAACTTCATTGTGATCTACGAGCTGTGTAGCTTCTGTTTTGTTCATGTCTGATAAGACAGTAGCCGTCCAACCAGACTTGGTAGGGTTGATGAATGTTTCATTAAAAAAGATGCACTGTGGAAGCTCCAGTACCAGTGTTTGTCATCACCATGTTTATATGTCTACTGAGCTAGTTTTTGCCGTCACACACGACCCATAATTGTTAAAAGAGCAAAACACTATGACACTAACGTACCGCCATGCTAATGTTAGCGACCGACACTAGCTAGGTGTCTCTACCTAATTCTACAGATAACCAGTATAAATGTGGCAGAATGTAACAAGGAAAAAATAACAAGCATTTATGGGAACTTGTTTACACCTCTCACCTGTAATGACTCAGGGAACAGTTCACTGTGAGTGTTTATAAGTCTGTGACCATCGTTTACCCTTCGTTCTTTTATTATAGCACCAGTCAGCTACCAGGCTTCCACTACTGGTTGGAAGCAGCACAACTACACTAATCTAAACTGAATTCAGGAGAGCGTTCAGGGGAAAGAAGAAAAAAAAAAGGCTGGTAGGTTAAAGGTAACATTCTGTCTTCCCGATGAACTTTAAACATGGCTGATGTTACCTAGCTAAAGTTAACCGGTAATTTTTTTTTTTTTTTTTTTTTTTTGTGAGTCTGTTTGTGATGGTTTTAATCTTGTTTAAAATTAATTAAAGTTACAGTCCAGTCTGGTCTGATCAGGTTGTTGTCATGTTAAAGGTGGTGGACCGAAGAGAAAGTTTCCACCCCAACACACTGGGTCAGAGTATTTGACCCAACATTTGGTCAAACTTACCCAACCTATCCCCAAATGTCTTTAACCCAGCAGTTGGGTTAGAAACATAACCCAGCATTTTTTTGTGTGCCAACAGCTATTGTCTTTTATATATGCAGCCACCTGTTTTGTCAAATGGAAAAGCTGCAGTTAAAAAAATCCCCAACCTGCTGCAGCTTATATCCCTTCCTTCTATATTCAAACCAACCAGGTCATCCATGCATACAGAAAATGCAATCCACTTTAAAGGTAATTATTTTAATTTTAAAAATTGTGCCTGTGTTGTTAGCCAATTTTCTTTTCTTTTGTTTTTACGTGCTTGTAGATAGATGTAGTCAGTGTTTGGTTTTTAAAACTACTGTGGAAGAAATTTTACGTTTCATTATAATCACTCATATACTCATGTATTTACTCATATTAATAATCTCTTATATATCCTTTTCTTTATTTTGTTATTGTGTTGATTCATTCAGTGTGGTACAGATCATTTATATAACATGTGCCTGAGTGTCTTCTCATGGTTGTTTGAGGTTAGTCTGACCTCTGTCCTCCCACTTCTTGGACTAGAAGCATCTTAGAGGTGCACACCTGTTGAAGAATAATAAGAATTATTATGGATTTCAGCTTGTTATTAAGGACTCTCTTCTGGGAATTGAGAGGACGCCAGTAAGTCTGGGTTTTTGATTAGAGTCTGGCCTTGCTTTGAGAACCTGGAAAACATGTGATGTAAAAAACTGTATGTTTTTGGAATGCAAATCAGAGTTCTCTCCTGACTCGTGAGTTGGAAGACTGCTCTCGAATCTTAAGTAATTTGTACTGAATAATTCTCTTTTTGTAATAAACATTTACTTTTGACTCAAATCAGACTCTTGGTAATTTTTGCATTTAGACTACTTATTTATAAAAGCATCTTTATTTCCAGATTTAGAAAACTTTCAGTCACTGAATCCTGAAAAATGGAAAAAGCTGACTGACAGGTAAAACTTTACGGAAAGTATTATTTGAATTGAAAAACACTAACTCCTTTGTTAAATGCTAGGATTTTCCAGAACAACAATATGAGAAGGACTGTGGGATCTTCATGCTCATGGTGAGAATCATGTGTCTGGTTAATTACTGCTGACTGTGAACCTGTTCATATTAAATAGTTTTATTTGTTAAATGAAAATAGCTGAATGGACTATACTATAAAACACTTTGAGTCATATGTTGATACATCAGAGTCATCTCACACACACTCATATATAGCACTTATATTATACTAAATGCTTTTTAATCACATGCATTCATACCCCGATAGACACATTGGAAGACAATGTGGGGTCCAATGTCTTGCTCATGGATACTGGCATATAGTCTGGGGAAACCATTAATTATACGGTCAGTAGATTACTGCTCTTCTGAGATACAACCACCCATGTAGCAAATAACTAGGGCAATTTCATACCTGACTTCTCCACAACACTTGCTCCACAACTAGCAACTACACACAGCGTATGAAAGTGGCAGCAGGCCCGAGAGTGTTTTGCCAGCTGAAAGAACTGCTTATTCTGATGGACTGCTTACGCACTTTGATCCAGGCAGACCAGTTGTCCTGTCATGTGATGCCGCACCTTAAAAAGTAGGACTAGTTCTTCCACATTTGATGGATGACAGATCAGAAAAACAAGTGGATTATGTGTCATACACTCTCACTTAAGCAGAAAAGGGGTACTCACAGCTGGAGGAAAAGGGGCTAGTGGTGGTTTTTGCAGTTAATCATTTCTTAAAAAGCCTGTAAAAGTAACTGAATACCTTCAGATTAAGTGTACCAAAAGGTATTCCTCCCATGGCTTCAGCAAGGGTGCAGGGCTGGGCATGAACTCTCAGCTTATGAATACAACATAGTGTACAGAGCAGACTGTGAAAACTGAAATGTTGATGTTCTCACCCATACATAAACTATAAATAAAAGTCTTTATGAAAATATTTTAAAAAATTATATTTGGCATCAGGGTATCATAACTGTGAAAAATACAAACAATACAATACAAAAAGAGATTCCTTCAAAGTATAAAAAAAAGAGAAAGGGGAAAAAAAAATCTAAACTACAAATCTAATCCTTGAAGAACACACCCACTACAATGACAGCTAAAGGGATGTGTTATTGTCTTAGGTGTGGACATTTTAGAGGCCAAATATTTCCTGGCTATAAATCTGTTCCCAAGTGCAGGAGAACAGGATTGAACTGCTCTGAAACAGAGAAAAAATCCTTCAACTTTCATTCATGCTCCCAAAGCACCTACAAAATCAACCCAATCAACTAACTTAAAAGCTTAAAGAAATCTTATTTGTAAAGCTCAAAGAGAAAACTATAATAAAACATTGTATGCAATTAACACAATCATTCATTTCTATAAAAGTTTGGACAAAATATTCCACTAATTTTTATGCGAAAGTGTGTCCAAACTCTTGACTGGTATTGTATAATATTCACCCCTAATGATAATTCAATGAACCAGACCAAACCAGGGCAAATAACAAAATAAAGCTTGTATAATTGAAGCTGAGGGCCAGATTAAGGCTGGGAGGAGAGTCACACTGCTTTGTTTACCAATGAGTCGTCCTTCAAAGGGTTGAAATATGCAATTTGGATAGTCACATAAAAATCTAAATATTCAGAAAATTTTGGTCCTCATATTCAGTGAGATGCTGACAAGGTAAAGTGTGAATTTTTTATCTTTTTCAAGAGGATCTAAAGAAAACTTTGCTCAGAGTTCAGTTATTGAATTCTTGAGTTAATTTCTGATCTGTAGGCAAAAAGGAGGAAGATCTAATGGGTAAATAGAAGAAATGGAAAACTAAGTCACTCCACAGCATCTCCACAGTATTCAGTTCCCCGAGTATACTGGGAACTGTCATTTGGCTTTTGTGAACAGATATGCCAGGGTTGGATAAACATAATCTGATTTGATACCTTAAAGTTCTTTAAGAAGTTAATTTAGTTCCCGGAGTAACCAGTAACCATATCGCTGTCACCCATGTCTATTCTTATGATTTGTCTAGAGTCATAGGGTGATACAGACTCTTCATCCTCATCTTTATCTGTGGAGAAAGAGTCTGCAGATGAGTCAGTGAAGACAGAGTTTTTTGCTCCATTTGTCTCAGACATGGAGTCCAGAGTTTCCCGCTCCAGGTAATCACTTTTCAAAGAAAGGTGGGCTGGAGGTTTTGAATCAGAATCCGGTCTACTTATCAGGAGAGGGTTTTCTGCACAGCAGGATGTAAGGCTTTGTTGAGGATTGGAGACAGATTGTGTGTCCACAGTAGTGCCCCTATTGTCATGTTCCCAGTGGTGTGGATCCTGTGAACAATTTGTAACCAGAAGACAGTAAACAACAAAAGTCATAAAATGTAATAATTTAATGAATTAAACCTCCATGAATGTTGCGTTACCAGAATCCTCGGAGGAACAGGTATATGCATGGTCCAGGCCCTCGCCTCACAGATAATAATCACTGCTGCAATGATTAGGAGCGCAAGGGCACCCAGCAGTATGACAGCCAACAATAGCACACTTTCTTCTGGAGGGGAAAAAAAAAAATCAAAAGTGTTGCTGGAGTTTTAGTAAAGGAACGTTTTACGAATAAACATTCAACCAGTCCGGCCATCAACTTCTTGCAAATTTTTCCATTTGGCCCACTATGTATTTGAATTTTACACCCCTGGTTTTGTAGACAACCCGATATCAGACTTACCAGTAGGTTCGGGGGAACAGATCTGGTCAGTCTCTCTGAATTGTACTTGTTTTTTATCCTCCCCTACAAACAACACTCCTTTCAGTTTGAAACACTTCTCCACACCTTCAGGGAAAGCTTCAATGACAAGTTTACAGATGGTTTGCTTCACTGTGCAAACTGCATCAGACTCTACCTGAAAGTCACAATGGAATAAACACAGTATTTAACCGTCACTCTAATGAAGTAGTAGTAGCAGTAGACTATTGTAATGCTGTCCTCACAGGTCTCCCTAATAAAAGTCCATCAGACAGCTGCAGTTAGTCCAGAACGCTGCTGCTTGAGACCTCACTCAAACCAGGAAAGTGGACCATAGAACTTCCTGGCTTCCTGCCTGTCAAAGAATTGACTTCAAAATCCTGCTGTTAGTTTACAAAAACCTGAATGAAATCCATTCAGGATCTTGTGGTTTGTTGTGACGCAAGAGATCCCTCAGTTCATCAAGGTAAGGTCTACTTTCTTTTCTCAGAGTCAGAACTAAGCATGGAGAGGCAGCGTTTAGTTTCTGGATCAAACCCTCAGAAACCTGCAGATGGGCTGAAACTCTGTGGCTTAAAATTAGTGTTAAAATAGTTTGTTATTTGCTACCTTTCATTAAAAAAATTTTTTTAAAAGGCAAACAACTTCCTCACCGTAACCTTTATTTCTCACATTTTATCTTGATATACTTTATCTTTTTCTGTCTTTATTTAGTTTTTTTGTTTTGAAAATTTGTCTTTAGTATTCTTTTTAATGTTTCTTCTTCACACCGCTGTAAAGCTTTTAATATTCTACTGAAAGCCCTTTTAATTTTCTTATACATGAAATGTGATTTACAAATAAACCTGCTTTGCCTTGTATTGTAATATTCTTTGCAAAATCGGGTCAACTTGCAGCCCTTCAACAAGCCACAAAGCCAAAAGTGAATGTTAACTGTCTGAAAGTTAACTCAAGCAAGGACGGCCCAAATTCAGTCTGAAGTTTGGACACTCCTTCATTTTTAATCAGTAGATGTGTCCAAACTACTTACTAGTACTGTACATATATTTAACAAAAAAAATGTAATTAAAACACCTACACAAAAGGAGCAACAGAGACACATACTTACATCTCGAACTGAAATGACAGTGAACTTGAGTTGAAAGACATGATCTGGTATGTTTATCTGCTTCAGTTCTTTGTAAAAGTAGAATGGATTCTGGAACTTTACTAAAGTCCTTTTCTCATCCACACTGACAGCCACATCCACAGGAGGGAAATCTAACTTACCTGAAAGGATAAATGATATATATTGCTATAAATCTCTTAATAGCTCTGTCTAACTCAAATATCACACACACTAATGTAAGTATCATCACACTCCTCCATTACTTACATGTTGTATCCACCATCTTTAAATAGTTGAAGGAAAAGGAGTTGGACAGTACTGCTTCAGACCTGTTCCTTCCTTGTATGGCTGTTACAGTGACATAAAGGTAGTCCATGTAGCATTCCTTAAGAAAAGGGCTGAGATCATACAGACAATCTCTGGTTTCATCCATTAAGTCCCTTAAAAACAACAAAATAAGTATTAGTAATAAGCAATACACATTATATACAGTACCCATCTAGTTGCATCAACAAGTTCACAGAAGATGTTACAACCACTAGAACCATTACCATCCACACCAACCAGAAATCCTGGTTAAATGCAAAAGTTCACTCCCAACTCAGTAAGGGACATGCATTCATTACTCAGGCAGTCTAATTTTCTGTTGTAGAATATTTCAACAGTTCAACGGGAAAAAATCTTTTTCTTAAAGATATTATTGCTTTGGCTCTAAAGGCCTTTATGGCACAGTTTACAAGTAGGTTGTAAAATAATAATAAAAATGTTAAAATATTTTTGTTTAAATATATAATTTTTTTTCATTATTCATATTTTTTTAAACTAATAATATCCAGCAGGACCAGCCTTTCTCCCTAATAATGATGCTGTTTGACATGGCCATCATGGCTGATAAGGGGTTCTTGTATGGATGACCTTGTATGTGGAACTGTTCATCATCCTGCCTTCCTCTCCATAAGGACACAAATGCTGGAGGTGGATGTTCTGAAAAAACAATCTATTGCTCGTCTGAGAGTACACGTCGAGAGGATGATCTGAATATCACAGGCTAGGAGATTGGGAGTGGCAAACCCAGTACTCCAGAGCTACAGGTGTGGGTAATTTAAGGAAAAGGGTTTAGCCTAAATCAGAGAAGGTGTTTTTCTACAGGGGTAAATAATCAGTTAAGTTTGGGTAGCTCTCTAGGAAAAAGAGTGGAAAAAAGAGAGGGAAAGAAAAAGCTAAAGAGTGAGAAAAAGGAAAATTTGTGTTATTTTTTTAGGAAAAAGCTTGGAAACTTAAATTCTGGACATAAGTTAATCAATAAATCACCCTTCGTGAAGGAATATCTGGACTGCTGCGTTGTTTCTGCCACCTATTCGGCCACTTTGGCCAACTATCATAACACTATAAAAATGATGGTTCTACCCAAAATCAACTACTTATTTACTATAATTCCTATGATCCCCCCCCCCCTACCTGGTTTAAATTGCTAGAATCACACATCTCCCCAATTTCTCTGGAAAAATAAACCAACCCGGATCATTTAAAAAACTAGAAGTCTAAAGATAGGCAGGTCAAATCCTCCCCTGCCTAACTTTCAACATTCTAGCTAATAGGTTGCAATATGTCTTGAAATGGCTTAAACCTAGTCCACAAGATGACCTGTGGATAGATATAGAATAAACATTCAAAAGTGTTTTCAGCACTTCTATGACAAGCTGGTGGGAATTTCTTAAAAAAAAAACCAACTCCTCAATAACACCATGTAAACTCACACCCATCTGGAACAATCCTGATATTCTACTAAACAAAAATATGTTAAATTTTAACTAATGGATTAGCAAAGGAATTAAATACTTTGAACATATTATCCATAACAGAAACATCTTATCTTTTAATACACTCATCACAATATGGGATTAACAGCAACAGATTCTTAGAATATCAACAACTCACTCAGATATCTGCACACAGTGCACTGGTAACACAGCAGATGATTACTTACACTCTTTATGGCTCTGTGCACCAGTGCAAAATTTCGGAATAAGGTTTGTGAGGATTTATCAACATGGGTCAGATGTAACATTCCTGCATGTCCTAAAATTTCTTTACTGGGTGACTTAAGTGACATCAATATGGACACTAACAATGTACACATGGTCCTCACGGCCTTATGTATCGCAAAGAAAACTATTCTGGTGAACTTGAAGTCTAAAAACAATATAAATGTTAACCAGTACAGAAATCTCCTGTTGGATCACATCAGCCTAGAGACTGCATCGACATCCATTAAACACCAATTAGTTAACTCTCAGTCTCCCTGGACTCTGCTGATTAGTTACATCACGTAGTGGGAAGGGGTGCTGGGTTTTTGTCATTCTTTGGGGGTCAGGGGGTGGGGGACCTTCGGGGTCTAGCGGCCCTGGCGATTTCTCTGGGTTGGTCGTCGGGTGGGTCATTGTGTGGGAAACTGTCTGACCGGATCCGGGGCCTTGGTGGCCTAGAAGCTGGTGCTCCCTGGGGGCAGGCCGGGGGGCGGCCGGGGTCTGTGGCTGTCGGGGGGCTGGCCTGGGTCGGGTGTGGTGGGGGGCCCCAGGGTCTGGGGGCTGCCTCCCTCCGGGCTGGGGAGACCATGCCTGGGCCTTGGGGGGGCATGCCATTGGGGTCGGGCCGATCCAGTGCCCTTGGGATCACGATGTGCCCGTAGGGACAAAGGGAGGGGAAGGGGGGCAGTGGGGGTCCTGGTGGGGAGTGGGGTGACTGGAGCTCATGGGGGGAGGAACTGGAGGAGTCTCCTCTCTGTCTCGCTCTCTCTCCCTACCGCCAGGGGCTGCTTTGGGGTGGCTGGGGGAACTAGGCCTTGGGCCCGGCCGGAGTTATATTTGTGCAACCTGGACTCTCTAGTCCCCTGGAGTGGTGGTGGGGACTGCCGGGAGGGAGTGGGCATCTTTTGCGCTGCTGCCTTGGACTCTGAATAGACTGGAGCAAAACAAAACTTTTCTCTTGTTCTTTCAACCTCTTGTTATCCAGGTTGAGGTTCTTATGTTGCAAGCTTAAGAGCAGCACTTCATTACATTTACTCTAGTAAATGTAAAAGGTATGGTGCAGTAAAACTATTTGTTAGGGTACTTTTTTGTAAGAGTAAATGTAACTTTAAATTACCCACCTTTTACATCCCTTGATGTTTACTGTGAAACTGGTTTCCAGTTGCTGCTTGTTGTAATTCCAGCTGGCTGTGGTTTTCAGATTTTGACAACTCACGGTTACGTTTTTTGGAGGTGGAACTGCAAACAAAAAAAAAAGAAAGAACCATAAACCGTTGTAAATATTTATTCCTTTGTTAATGTCTTTTTTGTATGATTTATATTTAATATGATTCCAGTTAGGTTCATACACTTTTTGATTATAAAGTCTCTTTTTTGTCAGATGAGTAAAAAGTTGTTTGTTTTTTTGTTGTCTTGAAATGTTTCGACTACATCTCTAGTCTTCCTCAGAAGGGTTTTAAATTTTATATTCTATTTTTATTTTATTATATTAAATGTTATTTTTCATTTATTTTTATTAAAAAAAATCTTCCTTTCTCTTACTGTATGTAATTGTTTTAAGGAGCACTGCAATGCAGCAATTTTGCTCTGGAATTAATAAAGATGAGGCAAGTTTGTTTGTATAGCACATTTCATGTACAAGATAATTCAAAGTGCTTTACATAAAACATTTAAACCATTAAAGCAGGGGGATGCAAGAAGCAACAACAAGTGCATTGAAAACAAACTTTAAAAGAAATTAAATAAAAACAAAGAAAAAAAACTAAAATAAAATAGATAAAATGCCAGAAATAAAGTTCCAGTGGGGGAATTAACAGTTGTTTTGATAAAAGGCAGGAATTAGACATTTTTAACCCTGATGTAAAACTGTTGAATCAAAAGACCTGCACTTTTCTGGGAGGTTGTTCCACATGTGAGGAGCATAAAAGCTGAATGCTACCTGTCCACATTTAATTCTAACTCTGGGAACAGGAAGTAGACCTGACCCTGATGACCTGAGGGATCTGGTTGGTTCATTATGAACCAGAAGATCCTGACAGGATTCTAGTCCTTAACAAGGGTTGTCATGATACTAAAATTTTAAACTCGATATAGATACTAAGAATGATGGTCGATACTTGATACTATTTTCGATACTATACAGGGGGGAAAAAAAATTATTCTTTCAATCAAAATTGAAGCACCACAAAAATCACACAACAAAAATAGATTTAATATATATAGAGAAAAGACATTAACAGTGTAATATTTTAAAACTATTAGTTTGTGCAGAGTAGGGTTGTCAGATACTAAAATTTAAAACTTGAAACAGATTCTAAGGATGGTGCTTGATGATACAATTTTACTAATACTATTGATTTGATAATACTATTATTGCACCACAAAAATAACACAATATAAGCAATACAATAAAATAATATATTAATAAATCTAAGAAAATACATTAACAGCTTAAAATAAATGCATAATTTCAAAGCTCTGTTAGTTTGTGCAGCGATAGTCTTCATACAGTCTAATAGTGTTGTCAGGTAGTTTGCTCACTGTGGCGCAAAAAATAAAAACCCATTTTAAACACTAATTAGTGTACTTATTCACACAAGTGTCCTTTTCTTCGCAATGTTTGAGAAGAGATCAAGTAAATAGAATGAACAAACTAGTTAAGAATATCTATTTTTTAAACTAGATTAATTAAAAACATTAAAAAAAAAAGATTAGCTTTTAAAATGTTTTTGTAAACAGTCTACATTAAAAGGCATTAATATCTGACAAAAGCCAGGGTTTGATCAGCCAGTAGCAGCTTTGTGCAATTCATTTTCAGGCTGGTTATGGAGCAGAAGCCAACATCTACTGCTCTTCCTGCAGCTCGAACACGAGCCTCTTGTGAGTGCTTCTGGGCGGGGAGGGGAGGGGCCTGCGCTATAATCTGTGACAATCTGCGAGAATAGTAAACAATAAGTGTTTTCACATCAGTCTCAACACCAGAAAAAGTCTCCAAATTGGTTGCTAGTCGCTTATATTTCTTTAAAGTGACGCTAAAGAGGTCTAAAAACAGCTAATTATAGCGACAACTTGCTAAGATGGCAACACTGCAAACAATGGGTCCTCTAGAGAAGCTGTAGGGCGGGGCTGCCCGCTGCAGTGCCTGTATATAAATGGATGAATTGGGGTTTTTTTCTTTGTGAACCAGCAGATGCCATGTGGCATTTAAGTATCATACCCATCCTAATTAATATCTAACTAAATATTAAATTTTAGAATCGATATGTATCTGAGAATGGATTTTTTTGGACAACACTAGTTCTAAACCATTCCGGTCTTTGTAAACTAACAGCAGGATTTTGAAGTCGGTTCTTTGACAGACAGGAAGCCAGTGTAAAGACTTGAGGACTTGAGTTCTAGGATCTACTATCTTGGTCTTAGTGAAGACTAAGTTCTGGACTAACGGCAGCTGTCTGATGGACTTTTTAGGGAAATCTGTTAGGACAGCATTACAGTAGTCCAGTCTACTAAAGACAAATGCATGGACAAGTTTTTCTAAATCCTGTTGAGTCATCAGTCCTTTAATCCTCATTATGTTCTTTAAGTAGTAATAGGCCGACTTCACAACTGTCTTAATATTACGGTGTGAGTCCACGACTACTCCCAGATTTCTGTCTTGGCTGTTAGTAGGGATGGGACCAATCTGATCCAGTATCGCTTTCCGATACAAACTTAATTCTTGTAATGTAAATTTCCGATCCAACCCGGTGAAATTTCTGAATTATGTCTACAACGTGTATGCATCCCAATAAGACATGCCTCCATTCAGGAAATCCATTCTGCAGTTTACAGCAGGTTAGCATTGAGCAGCACTCCACTCAACATGTCCACAATGTGGAAATATTTTGAAAAATATAAATAAATATATTTTTTGAAAAAGGAAGAGGACTTTTTAGCCAGCGGGGAGAAAGAGGAAAAGAGCCTGCCAGAATCACTTGTGGAGTTATTCAAAAAGCAAAGTAAACTTTCAGCAGACAGCGTAAAAGCTAAAGAGACAGGTGAGGCATATTTTCTATTAATGCCCGTGTTTATTAATGTTGGCTAAGTGTGAAAAAGGCCCCCTCTAGCGACCATACTACGTAAGAAAGGCATCCTAAGTTTTCTCTCCCCACTTGCACTTTACCCAACAGCTAGCCAATCAGAGCACGCCAGCATATTTTTTTCTCTTTATTAGTCCAGTTTGCACAGTAACAAGTTGCTCCTTTACTGGAACACTAACTTTTGTCTGAGACCATTTGTTTAATGACGGCTGTCATCTGGTGGAAGTGCATCTAGTGCAAAACTGCTGATTCACCAGACTGCTGTAATAACGGATGGGCCTTGTGGTGGAATTAAAAGAACTGGTCAAATACATCGGTGTGATTCTGATCGATCATCTGCTAGGGGTTCTATCTTCCTGATCCAGTACATTAATCGTCAGGGAAGCAACTGCTCTCCCACAAAATGGTCCTTCAAGCCGGATCAAGAGTCCAAGGAGATGTCTGATCCATCAGAGCTAGACCCTAATGTACAGGATGTCAGGAGGAGAGGAGGATCCCTGACTTCATCCACCCCAACCCAAGAGAGTTTGCTAGATTGACTTGCTCTGGAGACATACTACACAGGGATGCCACAGAATGTTTCAAGTTCCAGATACTCGTCGATCTGAAACTAGAAGAGGCCCTGCTTATCGCTGACTCTTACAGTAATTCTCACTACCCCTACACAGACACTATGGCAGCCCTAAACCAGTAATATGGGCATCCACACCAGCTTGCCCTGCAGCAAACTGCTGAGCTCATGGATGGACCCAACAATGCCAGCGGTGACATCAAATCATTCAGAATGTTTGCCCTGCACATCAGATCCCTGGTCAGCATGTTAGAGCAGCTGGTAGAACTGCCAGTAGAACTGGAGTGTGATTCACATGTTTTACGCTTATTGGGTAAGCTACCACACGATCTAAGATCCAGCTTCCGACGTTTCATCCATCCACTAAGGATACCTCTCCTGGATCTAGCTGACTGGCCAGAGTACAAACTTCAGGTTCAGGAAGACATGCTGTTGTACTGCAAGGGTTCCAGGAGGGATGCCAACCCTAAGAGCAAGGATATAAACTTTTTTTTTTTATTTCAAATATTATATATTTGAAAACCTTATACCCAATTTGTGCTGATCAGATGAAGCAGCCCTTTGCATTTTATTTTGAGGTGTAACCTAGAAGTTTTCCCCTTTTTTTTACGTTGACACTTAAAAACTGTGTTGCTGCATAGTGATCTGTGGTGTTTGTATGACAGGTTTTTTTTTCTATCTTGTATATTGCACTAGTATGTAGTATCTAGTAACCCTGTCTTAAAATTTAATAAATATCACGTTACAGTTGCATATTTGACTTCAGGATGGGATCTTTCCTGTTTTCTGGCCTTATGCTTCAAGTTACCTTATGGGACATGCATTGGTACATATATTTGCTTTTAAAGAGGAGTTTATTAAAGCATCATATATATATAAAAAAAAAAAAACATTAGAAATCTGGTATCGAAATAGTATCGGTATCGACAGATATCCAAATTCCAGTATCGGAATCAGATCCGAAATAAACCAATGTGGATAGGTGCATTCCTAGTTGTTAGTTTTTAACAAGGCTGTTTGAAGCAGAGTACTGACTTTTAATCTTTCAAAAATCTTCAAAAATTATTTTTTCAGTTTTGTCTTAATTTCTGGCACATCCAATCTTTAATTTGATCAATGTGGTTGACAAAAAATTTATTGCGTTTAAAATATGCCTTTGTATCAACAAAATTTTAATTAAAATGACAAACTGTTATATAGTAAAGCTTTTTTAAATTTATCAAACTGAGGTTAATTACAACACACTGAAACAAAGATTTCAGCTTTTACAGTAATTAAAAAAATATATATGGCTCAACCTTTGCTTCATAATGTGGGAGGTTTACAACTTTTCAGTTGCTCAGGTGCAGGTTAAAATCCAAAGTATGAAATGACTAGTGAAACGTTGCTTGGTAAAGCAGTGTCAATCCACCAAGACCAGTTTTTCCTGCTCCACAAGTAAAATAACAAAATATTCAACAAGGAAATGAGACCAGCCAGTCTCTGACAAAAAAAAAAAGTTAACCATGTAGGCGTTGACACATGCTAGCACATTACAAAAGTGCTAACTCTGTCCAAAAGTAGATTTTTGACAAACTAAAATACTTGTACATGTATGACCCAAATCATTATTTTGGATAAAAATGTTAGTCTGAATGAACTGCTGGTTTCAAGTCACGTGATACAAATTTCTTTATCTGTGTCAATATGACATTTATTTGTACTTGTAATTCCCTCAGCACACTCACATTTCACATTTTCCTGTTCCAGAGTATGACTGATTACTTGATTATGAGCAACAAATACTTTCTATAAACCTATAAATCTGGCAAGAAATCATATTTATGCGTCAATTTTGATGACCAACTGCCCTTCTCTGGTCGCCTTGGACCAGTCTCTCTTTTGTCACTTCACAACATTAAAAATAGGATACTTTTTCAGGAGGGGATAGTCCGGAGGTGAGAGGCAGGCTATATCCTTGACAGGAGGCTATGCTATGAATTATTAATTTGTAAGTATTTGCACTTTTTTAAAAAAAGTCATTCACGTTTGTTTTTTTTATGACAAAGTAGCCTAAATTTAATATGATAATATTATATATTTTCATCATAAACAATAGGATTAGGATAAATTGTAGTTTTTCTACAATCATCTATAGAATAGAATTTTCTACAATCATCTATAGAATCATCTATAAAGTCCTACAGTCTAAACAAAACAAGTCCTAGTTTTATTTATGGTGCTGTTTGAATACATAACCTTAATCCCCTGACAACGTACAAAATATTTGCTTATCCTATTTATGTTGTACTATCTATCGAAATAATCATAAGACATAAACAGTATACAATATTTTTTTACTGTACTGGCCACTTTATTTTTAATTTTCTTACATTTTAAAAGGCAAATTTGATTTAAGCTCATAAGGTCGGCCAAGTTAGCAGCATTTTCATTACATTATCCGCGTTTAAAATGATCTGGTCCATCACACAACGTTGGTCGTTGTCTTGAATATTTAACATTTTAAACCGTAGGTTGATCTGTGTTTTAATCATGTTGATGTTGAATTGTTTCGATGAGTAAATGAAACTACGGCGAGAACCAGAGCAGACATTCCATTAAAGTACAACACGGAGTCTTCTTACCGACGATGATAGAGGAAAGTCCGCTGACCAGAAGCACGGCAGTGAGCGCGCGGGCCAGCAGCATGATTCCTCCTGACTGAACTTCCAGCTTCCTCCTTGACAATCGGGAGCTAAAAGTAAATCAATTATTCAACCCCCACCTGCATTCATTCAGAAATCCGACCTGTTCAAATTCATTAAGTTTCCCATGGTTTACTTTCACATGATACTCTACAGATTCCTCAGAAATGTCACGTCAGAACAACGTGATTTACTACTGATCCTGAAACGCACGGAGTCATCATGATAACCCATACAGAAGAAGACGTCACCACCAAGATCACCTGAATACGTCACATGTGTGGACTAATCAGAGCTAGTGTTCTTGCTACATGCGTACTACGCAAATAGAAAGGCCCAGCACGAGCCGCTAGGGAGCATCAAACCTTAATGTTAAGCCACACCTGAGGAGAAGCACGTGTCTGCAGGCCAGGAGACCCTCAGTGCTGGACCCCTTGTCTTTTGACAGCGCCTTCTATTTAATTACAGACCAATATGACGATCGGGAAGTAAATTTTAAACTTGAATCTCAATGTTCAATGTCATTTAGTAGTTTGTACTGTATGCTAAAAGTTCATTTTGTATTATATCATGTAGAATATTCTAAATGAAAGTTATCCATTATTCTGGGTCAAGGTTCAAGTTTTTTTTTGTTTTTTTTTGTTTTTAAATAAATCAAAATATTTCACTGGAACATTAAGTTTGTACATATTCCCAATGGTTTGTAGCTGATACCATCTGTTTGTAGCTAGAGCATATTCTTAACTTCTGTCCCTGGTTTGACCTTTGTACACTACATTTAAATACAATAACATGTTATAATCCCTACCTACATAAAACCAATATACACACATATATAAATCTAAATATGACCCTTTCTCCGTTAGTCAGTCAGTCTACAAGACATGCAGTGTGAATTTTAAATACATCACTTGCAAGAATAAAGTTATGGCTGCTACCTTTTCAGGTGACCCGATGCAGAACTCTACACACCCAGCGGAGCAAATTTAGGGTTTGTCATGATGTAACATGGGTGGCGCCCAGGTTCTCCTGATGAATAAAACATAACATCTATTAGATCTTTATTTATGATGTCTCTGATAGTTCTCTATTTTTAAACTATATATCTCAACCAACTGTGACCACAAGCAGAATGAAAATCTTAAATCTGAATTTAGTTGTACATCATTGCTAGTAAACCAAAGAGGAAATAAGTACGGTGGATGGCATGGTTGACAAGGAACCGCACCGAGTCATCTTATCCATCCTCCGTTAGTCAGTCTACAAGACATGCAGTGTGAATTTTAAATACATCACCTGCAAGAATAAAGTTATGGCTGCTACATTTTCAGGTGACCCAATGCAGAACTCTACACGCCCGGCGGAGCAAATTTAGGGTTTGTCATAGTGTATTAACATGGGTGGCACACAGATGCCAAAATATAATTTTCAGGAAATGTCAGAGATGGAATAAAGGAACAAGTTGTTAGATTTTGGAGGTGGTCCAGATAGTTGTAAGTCGTAAACATTAATGGAAACAGAAGTGCCCCGGGTCACATGTGGCCACATGACACGGTAGTCAGTAACTAATGTTTCCTAAGGACACATTAGGAACCAGTTATACAATCACTGATAATCAAATGACAACCAGATTAGAAAAAAACAAAAAAACAAACAGCTGTCTCTCTTGGTTCATCATTGTCAGATCCAGTCCTACGTGGCCAATAAGTACACATCAAGGACGCATTTAATACCAGGTCAGACACACGCAGGGCAGACCCCTTGATATTCGAACAGTGAAACCAAATGTTAATACTGTGTCTGAACAGGGCCACTCCAGCAGTTTCCTACAACAATGCACCTAGTTGTTACAGATCAGTAGACAAGATATTGAACTCTTACTTCAGCTTGTAGAACTTTATCAACTTCATTATGTAGTCCCTTTTCCATTTAGAGACAGTGTCTGGAGATCAGATAAAAATGTTACAGCTATATATTTTTTTCTATTATTTCTTTAGTAATTATTTGAATTTGCTTAAAGCAATTGTTAAAAGAAATACTTCTGTTTCTTACATACTGGTTTTTGGTTTCTGTCTGACATCTCCAACTCTCTTTTTTCATCTCTTGTCTTGCTCAGAGATTAACACTTGTATGTTCCCCACAGCAATACATACTTCCACTTTGTGTGAAATGCTTCTAAATGAAATGTAATATGATGTAAAATTTTGCTTTTCACAACATGTTTTTATACATCTTCTGCTTCTTGTGTGCACGCTTTACCTTGTGCCTCTGATGACAGATGAGATGTCCTCTTCAGCAAGACTTGATAGTTTCTCTGCTTTGTCCAATTTTTGTAGCAGGCTCACCTCTGCAAAAATACCTTAATTTAATTACATAGACTAATTTAGTCAAGATAAACTTCACAACACATACAATATGGAAAACTAAACTAGCACAGTGCATCAAACTACTCGCCCTGAAGTTTGACTTGGTTATAGAACAGTGAACAAACCAAGGTCAGTAGCTTTTCTCCATCTATAGTGCAGAAGTGCATCAGTCAGCAGGTGAGATGGAATTATCTCCTTTGTGACTCTGGCAAATCTTTGAAGGAAGACCACAGCCTCTTCATTTCTTTCCCATCTGTAAGCCGAGACCTATTAAGTCGTCAGGTGATGTACTCGATCTGCGGTTAAAGCAAAGTTAAAAATGATCACAGATTGATAGAACCTATCACACTGTCCTTAACTGTGCAGCTTTAAAAAAAAAAAAGTTTAGAAAACATGGGGAAAATACAGAATTAAAGATTGCTTTCAGGCATCTCAACCTGATTTCTGTTTAAACACAGTATGGCAGAGTTTTCATTTGTCATTTAAAAATCTTTAAAGTGGTGATGCCTAAACTGGGATATGGAATCTCCCACCAGGGCTCTGTAGAGTGCATTAACCTAAGGTATAAACAGCCATCACCAAAAACCGAGAGAGCGAGAGCGAGGAAAAAAAATCATACTTCATAATCCCTAGAAATTTTCATAAAGATTTACTTTTAGTTGTGATACATAATGATTTTGAACAATTAAGGATAAAGAATTAATCTAAACTGCAGGCCACACAGATGGGAATTAAAAATGACCACTCAAATCAAACTCACCTCTGTAAGAGTCAGATTGTTTCTCCAGTGCAGTGTGTTGCAAAACCCTCAACTTATACATTTCTCTTCTTAGGGACGTGCAGTGAATTTTGGTGAGTCTTCCTCAGACAGGCGTCACAAAGAACTGCTGTGGTGCTACACTCCAAGCACCTGTAGTTACCATGTTGTTGGCAAAAAAAAACACTGTGAAGTGATTGGTGCTAAAGATTCAAATGAAGCATGGCCGCTTTGACTGCATCCCAGCATACATACATACACACACACAAACACACACACACACAAGCCGTGGACAAACCAGGAGCAAGTCTCCCGAGGGCCATTTTATGTTATTTACAGGATTCTGAAAGCTTTCCAATGATGTTTAACACATAGTAATCAGAAAATATTTGAAGAAGATGTGGCCTTTTGAATGTTGGCACTCCTCAGACTAGTTTTCTGAGAAAAAGAGCCTTGAAGTTGCCAAAGATTTTCACCCTCCCTGGGGTGCCAGGTGGGGGTGGTAACAAAAGCTGTTCCATTTGCATTACTTTGCATAAACCCAAGTGGTTGTCAAAAGGTGCTCTGGGAACCCTCCGAGTGTGACTGGTTTGTTGTTTGTCTTCACAACTGGCTACATTAACAGTGTACCACAGCCTGATCTTTTCATAAAAATATGTCTGCGCAGTAGCTGAAACCTGACAGGCTCTGCATCACTGAGTTCTAGCAAGCACCACACCAGGTCTGTTGGCGTCAAAGCTGTGACAGAATATACGCACACGCAGCAGGATATTTAAAAAAAACCCATTGCTCACTGTTTTCTCATGAAATACTATCATGTCTATTAAATTTAACATACAAACCTGAAGTGCTGATAACTCTTGATCTGTGGGAGCTTTCGGAAGTAGGGACTTAGGAGCCCCTGCCAAAATCTCTTCCACAGTGCTTTGAAGCTTGATTTGCAAATTGCACACTCCCCTGAAAAGACAAATGATTATCATCATTTATGCGTTTTTATTCATTTATTATTTATCATTTACTATTCATAATTATTTATTTTTACACATACCAAGCTCCTTTGCAGACTTCATGTAGAGACGCCAGACTGAGGCCTTAGACACAGGAGTCGGCAGTAACTTCACATGCCAATCCCTATGCCCAGGATGTCGGCCAGGCAGCATGATGGCATTGTCTTCAGCATAGTTCTTTATAAATTCCACAGCTCTGTTGATCTGTTCATGGCTGATGAACAGATCAACTGTCTGTGGCCGTGGGCTCTTCTTCCTTAAACATGGTCTTGCCCCATTCTCAAAGTGTCTGATGATGTCAGCGTGTCTTTGCCAATTCTGAAAAAGGCAAACAAAGAAAATACTTGTTTCAGATTATGGTACATGCTAACAGGCAGTTTAGCTTGTAAAGCAATCACCTGGGGGAAGTTTAGATGCATACATCCAATTACCAGAGGTGTAATGTAACAAAGTATTAATACTTCATTTTTGTTCTTACATTTTAGTTACTTTCTACAAAATAATATGTGTCCCAAGTTGAGAATTCTCTTTTCTTCTTCCATAGCATTTACATTCAAAGTTATGAATCTTCTCCATCTCTGTCTTCAAATGTTACAGTAGAGATATCGTACGGTCAAGTTCCTCCGTTGCAAGTCCAATGGATTCGTCGTCTTCCTCATCTTCAGCTAAGGTCAGGTGTAGATTACTGAAAAGTAATAAGAGCTCCTGGCTTGAACACCTGCTTAAGTAGCCACGTGCTTTCACTCGAATGTGCTGTTGATTGGCCAAAGAAAGCAGATATGTTAATCTGCTGTGCTGCTGCCCACCCCCTAAAACCAGGAAGTGGTTCCCGGGGGCATTGCCATCTAAAACAACCCAAATTCAAACACAAAGTTTACGGTTATAAAACCCACCATACTGTTATTTGAAGCATGAGTGCCTTCTTCATATATTCAACTAGCATATTTTGCAAAAGAGTGAAAATCACAAATTTTTCAGAAAAAAGACATTTTCTGTTTTTTCAGGACTTCTGTCAGACTGACTTGTTCTTGGTTTTCTTGTGGCGCGTCTCATATATCAGTCTGTAAGGATTTAATGTCCACATTATACAAGTTTCACTGTTTTAATGGAATTACTAAAATTATAAAAATTTTTACAATATCTAATTTTATGTCTGTAGACATAAATCAGACTTACCACTGCGATGTTGTGCTCAGTTGTGTACTGATTGTATGTCACAATCTGTGAATCAGAGTTGTAAAAGGAGATGCAAAAGGTCAAGTACAGAGATATTACATAAGAAAGACTTAAAGACAAACTTAAATATTAATCTATGCTAAAAATAAGAAATAAAACCAAACCATGTAAAACCAGCTAAAATAGAACAGCAGCCAGAGCCGTCCCTAAAAACAAAGCACAAAATAGTAAGCTTCTTATCATGACAACTTATGGCAGACCCACAATTAAAATCATAAAAACAATGCGAAGAACACAAAAAAGCTCCAGCTCCCCAGAGGGCCAGAGAATCAAAGCTTCTAGTTGAGCTTGCCCACACTTGCTTGTTAATAAAACAGTACAAAATCAATCAGGGAGTGAACAACCAATTTCTGACTAGTTTTGTGTTAGTTTGTCCTCCTGAGGCGGTCTCTGGTGTCAGTGCTCTGCCTATGTGTGATGCAACCGGAAACACGTCCAATCACTTGCTTGCTTCTACCAACCAAGGTAAGGTAAGGTTAAGGTGAACCACTGGGAGGGAAATCTACCGGAAGCAGAAAAAATGGAAGATGCAACAGTGCACAGTGCACTTGCGAATCTAAAGTCAAAAGTCTGTAAATACTTCAGGTTTCATAAAAATAGCCAAGGCACCCTCGACAAATCAGCTGCAGTGTGCAGAACATGCAAAACTAGCATCAAGTATACTGGAAGTACAACAAACCTTGGTCTCCACCGACGCAGACGGCACAGTGTGGAAACGGAGGAAAAAAATGCGCACCAAGAGGCAAGTAAAAGTGCTACTAGTGCTAGCAGCTACTTTCAAAGTGTGTTAGCTGATAACTCTACCCGTTCAAAAGCAATAACAGAAGCCATAGGCTATTTCATCTGCAAAGACATGAGTTCCTATAGTGTTGCTGAAAATGTGGTGTTTAGACAAATGATACAGATTTTGGAACCAACTTTTCAAGTACAACGTGCTGCAAGAGTGCTGGGCCGAGTGAGGAGAATTGTAACCTTTTTCATCACAGCCCAAAACCCAGTTAAATAATTCACCAGAACCAGCTGCTGCTTGGATTGCCATCCCACAAGCTCATACAGGATGTTTGTACACGCTGGAATAGTTCCTATTAGTTGGAACATTTTTTGTAGCAACAGCCTGCAGTTTTTGCAGGTTTTATGTCAAGAGAGTTGAGGAAGGGTGAAGATGTCAATACTTTGACAGAAGAAGACCTTGCTACAATTGAGGCAACTGTAAAGCTCATGGAACCTGTCAAAATGACAACAACACTTGTGTGTGAAGAAGACAATCGCACTCTGCCCATGGTGCCCCTGTTCAGGCAAAACTGAGAAAGCTCTTTAGTGCAGTTGATGGTGACCTGCACATCATCGCAGAAATGAAGGCCAAGTTCTTGGAAGACTTCCAAAAAAGGTAAGAATAATTCTATTCAGTGTGTATGTATCTTTAGCGTGTGCTATGATTTTTGGTTTTGTTTTTTTTAAATGGTAAAAATAGTTTTCAAAGTTCTCAGGAATATCTTTGGAATTGGGTTATCATCCAATTGTTTCCAGATACCAGGGAATTCAAGACACACTGCATGTTGCCAGTGCCCTAGACCCACGCTTCAAAGTCCTGTCCTTCATTGATGACAACAAAATCAGAGAGCAGACGTACCTATCAGTGTTAACTGAGGCGTTAACCCTACACAAGAAGGTAAGTTTCTATTTTTCCACACCTTATCAATTTTGCCTACCTTTGTTTTATTAAGTCCATGTTATCTCAAACACATGCATACAAAAACACAAAACATGAGTATTACACAATTGTAGTAACAGTGACACTG
>JBAMHW010000004.1:4617878-4632271 GCA_037177495.1 Rhadinocentrus ornatus
CGGGTAACATCTAATAGTAGCCGCTGGCAGCTTCACGGCTCTAACTATCGAGCTCCCAATTACCAGAGTATCAGGTTGAGCTGGTGCGTTGCTGAGGGGTGAAAACCTATTGTAGACGTGAAGCTTAGGGTGATCTAAGTGTTAATGTTATTAATTGTATCATTAATTAAACAACAAATTCATTTTATATATATATATATATATATAAAAAAATATTTATAATTATTTTACCATTTAATTAATTATTTCATGGTCCTGTGCTGCAGTGCATCCCGAATTTATTTTATATGTCAACCTAGCCCATCAAAGTCAATGGGCGGGGCTAATGCTAATCCAGTATGATCCATTGCTTTGGTCTTAAGTTGAGAGACTGGAGCGAGATGATAAGAGGATCTTCAAGAACTTTTTAGGGAGTTGTTAAGAGACATTTTAGCGCTAGCAGATGATGTGGAAGCAGGGCCTGCTAACCCAGAGTGTGTAGCAAAGAAAGTCAAGGAATTTATTGAAGTTGTTGGACTTATTCCAGCACTTTTCGACCAAGACATTGACCAAATATTGACTGCAGTAGGCATAATAGGCAACAATGGTCTTTAAGACTAATATGTTTATGCTGATAAGTAAAGGGAAGGTTACAGATGTGTTCAAGCTTGATTTCCAAGAAGAAATCCAAAAATCAGGGAGAATTTAATCAAATGCAAAGGGAGGTGATACAATTACACCATCAGCAAAAGTATCACCACTAGGAATAAAACATGCATATGAATGGCTGAAGGGGGCTGATAGATCAGGACTGCTTAGCAAGTTTAGGCTTTGGAGTATGGATTGCTACCAAGTATTATCTATTTACAGTATGAAATACTAATAACTGTAGTTGAAGGTGTGAAAACGATAATCAGTAAATAAGTCAGGCTTAATAGCTTTACAGTTATTGGGCTGTAATAATGACCCTCAGAGACTAGAGATGCAGCGGACAGTGGTACTGGGGGAAAAATTAAAACAGGCACAGCAGTAAGCCAGGCTTAATGCTCTCTGAGACTGAATGATATTAAAGTGAACATATGCACTCATAGGCAGGGGCTGGGAATTGCCCACTGCCATAGTGGAACAAGGTAAACACAGAGTGGAGAGAATTTTTCTAGGCAAACGTTCCTCGGCAGAAGAATAAAGTATGAAGGGTGAAGGCTGTAGTGAAGTGGGGCCTGTTGGAGGACCCACTGTGCAAAGTATAAGAAAAGCACACTTGTCCACAACATTTACAATGTGGGTCTTCCCCAGCAGAGGTACAGTAACGGTCATCTTTGTAAGTTAGGAGTCGTCACAAAAATCACACAGGCCAAAGGTGATCTTTGTAGTTCATCCAGGCTGGAGAATGGCAGTCTTGTGCAAGAAGGACCAGAGGCAATATCCTGCAGAAGGTGCATGAGAACACACCTGGGAAGGAAGCTGGACTGTGTAATGATTTCAGCTCCACTCCAAAGGCCAAAGCTGTTTAACAGAGTGACATCTTAAGATGCATTGCACAAATGCAGCGATCCTTTACCTTCAGCCGGGCAATGAATGGGGGGAAAGTGATGACGGCCGGTGGCAGAGGAGTTTTCCTTTTAAACGGAAACGGAGAGCGCTTGCACTTGGAAAGGGGCTTTAACAAAATAAAGGAGGCATGGATCTTTCAGCGCGAAATTGCTCGTAAAAATATAAAAAAGTTAATCATAAAGCCATAATTTGGTACTCATTTCGTTCAGGTTGTAGCCTGCAAAGGGCAACAGTGTCAGGGAGGTCTCTTAACATATAAGGACAATAAGCTTGAATGGAACAGAATTTCGCTGCCAAGAATCGTAACTTCAGTAGAAGTTGTTTGAGGAATCATATTAATGTAAAGTTATCTACTGAACAAATAAGGCCAACAGAAAAATGTTTCATCAAGTTAGATAAATGCTTTGTTGGAACATTTTCTAAGTTTATCTGCAGACAGACTGTTTGTTCTACCTATGTGGTGGCATGGAGGCGTTCTCGCCGAGCAAGCTGTCGGATCTAAGCGGCTCATCAGACTTTTGACACGGCTGGTATCGTTCAGTTTAAATGGAGAGAAAACTCCGCCCACCCGACTCGCTGCCGTTTCGCCCGGGCGATAAATGGTGCAGACCCAGTGTGTGCTCACACAAAGAAAACAGGCATCACAACGCACCAATGCAAAATAGTATGTTCTGCCAGGCTCTTTTGCTGAGGCTCTTATTTGTTAAATGAATAAATTGTTAAATTCCCTCTATTTACTGTTTCTTCAGACTCCAGTCATCCAGTCCGATAAATGGCACCAAACAAGAGTCAAAAGCAGAATGTTTGCATTGGCAGAGAAGATTTGACAAGTTTTCATGAGCGCAATACACATACTCAACTATGCTGTTCATCCCAGAAACGCATTTTCCTAGCAAATGTGGCTCAATTTAAAAGAAATAGTTTATTTTTAGATTAAAAGCTAAACACCCCAAGTAAGTATCTAAGATCACGAGTTAATTACTGTAATAGTCATCTTTAACTTGAAAAACATAAACAAAAAATGTTTTTCTTTTATCTTAAGTACGTTTTTTGTGTGTAATTTATCAAGCCATCTCCGTTTCCGTTATCCTGCTGTGAGTCACATGATGCTTTCTGTTGCCTTCCATGTCTCTGACTAATTTCAGGAAAATCGAATCTTACTTAAAGACACAAAGGATTCCTCCTTCTCTCTCACTCCATCTCCACATATGTTTCTTATTTTATCCGCACTTTCTGACGACACAAAATGAATTATTTGTCCATGTACAACAATACTTTGACACGTCTTAACTTTAATAGTAAAAAAAAAGCCTTTCCACGTCATGTGGGTTTGTTTAATCCTGTGGTCCTTGAAGGCAGCACAAGACCATGTTTATTAGAGCAGTACTAACAGCGGCTCGAAGCAGTTCAGAGTCATCCTGAAGCAGGGGTGGATGTCTCTCATCCCTTTTTTATGTACAAAGAGGAAAACATCTGATGTCGATCCTGGGTGATGGACGCACTGTGCTGACGTTTTCAACCTAAAAAGTGGAATTAATGGAAACATTTTTCATTTGTTTTCTCCTTTGATCAGAGCCAGAATCCCAAAGCTTGCCACTGAAAGTTTGGAAACTTTACTAGAAGAATTACAAAGTTTAGGGTAAAGTATTATGGAAAGTTGCGCTGAAAGTGTGGTGGAAATGTCGGAGCCAGAGAAGATCGAAAACATTCCTGACGAGTCTGCAGGAAAAGGAATTCCAAACGGAGGGAATCCTGCAAAAACCAAAGAGGTGAGAGTCGGGCGGCGCACAGCTGATCCCATCTGGGAAATTATCCGTTTCCATATGTTTCAAAAGTTTTTCTGTTTTCAGACGTGTCTGCTCAGCCTTTTCCACACAATAGCAGTAAACCGATGGACTCTTGTCCTATCAGCCTCATAAAGCAGCGAAACAAAAAGCGAATAAAAACGCTTAACCAGAAGTTTCTAGCTTCTTCTGTCATCTCTTTCATTAGGAAAAACTTCAGTATCAGTGAGAGCTAAATCTGACTTTTTGATTAGTTGATTAATTGTTTTTATGTCTTTGAAATTAAATATCAACATTTATAATAATATACAACACACACTCTTATAAAGATGCAAACAATTGTTTTATTAATTTAATCATTAGTTTTTATTTGTTTTAAATTTTAAATCTCGATCCTGATTTAGATTAAGCAAATATCTTTAAAATAGTTATTTTTTTGTTTTACATGCATATAATTGAATATTTAGTTTACATTTTAGAATTAAACTTGAAGACATTAAAAAAGTAAAATAATTATGAAAAAGCTAAAATATGTTTGATATGTGAAATTATCAAAG
Source organism: Rhadinocentrus ornatus (assembly GCA_037177495.1). Lineage (NCBI taxonomy): Eukaryota > Metazoa > Chordata > Actinopteri > Atheriniformes > Melanotaeniidae > Rhadinocentrus > Rhadinocentrus ornatus. The sequence continues at coordinate 4,621,753 of JBAMHW010000004.1, forward strand.
TGGGGACCATTTTAATTCATGATGTCTTCACATACTTTGTCTCTTAAACATCCCCATTAAGTCATCACCCAGAGTGGTTTTTAGTTGTTAGATTTATTATGAGTAAACTTGTTGATTTCTTCATGTGTTTGACACCATTAGCTGTGTTGTACTGAGTAAACCTTGGTCTTCTGTGAATAGTGTGATTAGTATCAGCCCATTATAATTCTAAAGGAAGGTCAACTCAGACAGTTGTAAATAGCTTTTATTTTTCTTATTGCGCAAGCCCCAAAAGAATCAAACTGTGTGATGGAAGTGAAGACCATCTGAGGAGGTGAAGACTAAGAGTCCCCACTGCAACAGAGAAAAGCTTCAACTGTAATCAGGCAGAAAAATCCACACTTGACAACAAATTAGAGCCCACACCAGAGCACTTCCCAAAGTTCAAGTAGGAAAAGCCTCTCAAAATCAACTGTTTGAAGGAGACTGTGTGAAACAAGGATCCTGCAAATAAGCTTTTACTGAAGGGCAACGATAAGAAGAGAATAACTGCTTGAGCCAAGAAACACAAGAAAAGAAGGGAAACACTTCAATTCCTTGCAATAATGAACCATATGATCAAAGTTTGAAAAGGAATTTGGACATGAAAGTTAAAAAGGAAAATGGGCAAATGCAGCTATAAATGAACAAGAAGCTGTGTCTTTCAGGATTTTGATCTTGCTGCCATTTATGTGTCAGACGCTCAGTACAACAGAAACATCTACTTTGACACGTCCCCCCAGGCTGTCAGGTGAGATATGCATGTGAACATTTCATGGATCATATTACCCATCAAATTTGTACTTTTGAGAATTTTCTTGTCATTATTGATCACTTTGTATTTGTATTTCTTGTTTATTTATCCTGGAAGATGGACAACAGAAGATAGATTCTTTCTCCAATACGCTTCATAAAGTTTCTTCAGATCAGAAGTTTGCAGAATGTTTTATTGTCTTTATTTTTTTAAACTCGGTGACATTTTCAAGTCTGCACATTTAACAAAGTTTTTAGTAGAGTGACTATTGAAATCCAAGGCCATGTTCATCATGCATAAAAAAAACACTAGAAATAAAGTTGAAAAGTTGGTTTAAAGACAAGTTAAAGATCATAAACTAATAATATAATTATAAAGATATATAACTAAATGTGTTTGTCTGTTTTCAGGTTGTATCTGCTCTACAATCACTGGGCCCTGAAGGTGCTCCTCTACTTCTTCATCCTGGTCACTCTATCTCTGGCCATCTTCGAGGAGCCGGCTGTCCTCCCTCTGCCAACATTGGTACGATGGCTTCCATCCAAAATCCCTGAATAGGCTCAGGAACATTTCCAAAAATCTCTGTTTTTGACAAAAATAAGTTTGCTGCCTCATTAGAGCATTAGAGCTAACTATCTTAGCTCTTAGCCATGTTACTCATTGAACACTAACAAATTACTTTGAAAGACATTACAAAAGCGCTACAGAAGTTTGTCAGATTTCTCAGTTATGCTTCCCATAACAACGGCTAACTCTGCATCCATCTTGCAACCCGTCTCTTCTCTTAGATCTCTCCAGCTGGTAAAAGTCAGTCTGATGTTGACTCTTTTCTTTTCTCTTATTCTTTCTCTCTTTCTTTTCTTTTCTTCCTCTGATAATATCCTCTTGCCTTTCTTTGATGAATCAACCATGGTGTGCGTTCAAAATGGCCAGTGTTTTGATATCCAGTTACTGGCAAGTGACATGGCGCGCAAAGCAAAACTCAGCTGTAATGAAATGTTTCCAGCTTGATACCAAAGTTGTGAAGTGCTGGGGAGTGATGTCTTCAGGAATCTAGATAATACATGTTACTGTGCCATCAAAATGAATCACTAATGCATATTTTTAAGTTCAGAAAGTTGCATCTAAAGAGTGTACTCTAAAATGGCTACCACTCAGAAGTGTGTTTATGAACAAAAAAGGGCAAATGCACAGTTGGATATTACTCAGAGAAACTGTATGTGAAAATGACTTGTGCCGATTTGAGGATGATGGTTTAAATCAGTAATAAATCTTAGAAAGTCAGCCGATGCATGATGTAACCGTGGTTTTTGTTTATGTTGTATTCAGGCCACAATGCTGGTGGAGCTGCTCTGTCTGCTTGTCTTCACCTTTCGACTTGTTCATTACGCCAAGGTGATTCCTCGAGACAAGTTCTGGAAGGACCCCAAAAATATCTGCATCATCGTCATCCTCACGGTAAGAGCAAGAAGCTGGTCTACAGCATCAGGCCCCCCCCTGCTACACTATCTGCATTTTCTATTAATACAATATTTCAAAAGCAATTTTAGCTCAAGAAATTTAGTCCCATAACTTTATTTAATTGGGATCTAAGGGATATAAGCGTTTCTGTGAAGCTGTTGAACAGTTTTGCCCCAGTGACGGTCTACTGTCCTACCAAATGATCTTTCATTGTTTAGTTTCTGTGTTCAAATTCTGTGTTGCGATTTTAGATTTTAGTTAGATTGCCAGGCCGTCTCTCTTTACTCACACTAAACATGTTCCAGCTCTCAGAATCTGGGATGATTTTGTATCCTGCTGAAAGTTGGTGAGTTGTGCACTTTGGACTCTGAGGACTAACTTGTTTTTGGTGTGAAAGCTAAAATAGTAGCAGTATGCTGAGCAGAGTTCCTGTCTGTGAGCTGCACAGAATGTGCTGAGAAGACGTTCAGCCTGTTGTTGTGAAACAACCTTTAGCAAGAGATATTGTCCTGTCAGCACCTTTTTTAAAGCAAGAAAAGCTTCCTGGTGACTCAGACTTTGATGCCTCCATTCACATAAAATAATATGAAATACTGCTGCTGTACTTTTACTTGCAGAAAGAGTTTTCCCTTTTTATTCTTGGTATGATTATTCATAGGTTGCTCATATTTTAAGTTCAAGTGTTTTATCATTTTTTAAACACTTGGTTTTGCAGACGAGACTGAGATAGGTTTTTGCATTTCAAAGGAGGCTTAACTAGTTCAAGATTAACTAGTCCTGTATACTAATGTCAAGCTGATTTGGTTTTTCACTGTTTGAATTATAACCAAAAGAGAGGAGAATTGAAACATGATGGCAGTTCAAGCCGGAGAGCCACACACGTGCAGATTCCTCTCTGCTGTTGCCATGATGCAGCAGATTTCTGTCCACTTGAGAATGTAAACAAATATCAAATTTTTGTACTATTTTTGGAGGTTGTGATGGCAAACAGTTATTGATATTTTAGTGGATATATTTAGTTGTGAAAATTTGTCTTCAAAAATTCACCATTCAAGATTTGTTGAAATTGATACTGACTTCCACAGTGTCAAATTGTACCTCCTATGAGCTCAGATTTCCTTACTGTGTTGTGGGAAGCCATATAAAAGGCTCATGATGCCGTGTAAATTGAAATGTACATCATTTATTAAATATGTACTACATACTTTTAATTTGTTTAAATTGTTGATAGAAGTATCTCTGGATTATTAACTGGATTAGTAGCCTAGTGGTTTGTGGCATGGACTTGGATCATAAGTACCAAGGCTGCACGGTTCTAAAAAAAATGTGAATCATGATTTTTTTAGCTTAGAAATTAGATCACAATTCTCTGGCACAATTTTTTTTCCACAAAATTTATTTTTTGCACTGAACTGTAACAAAACAAAAAGACATTGAAATGGTCTTTCCGGTAGAGCAGGGGTGTCAAACTTAAATACACAGCCAAACACGGCCAAAAAGTTCCTTTGAAAAAATTAAAAACAAGGGTTTTTGGTTTGAGAATTTACATTTATGGATGTGGTATTTTGAAAGAATCAGAATAAATTAATTATATAATATTAGTCGGATTTGGTAGAGTTATAGTAAGAGGAACTAAATAATACATCTTCATATGCAAGAGTAAAATGGAGGTAAATTTTCTGGGAAATAAATGTTCAAATGTTCGGCCAGAAGACCTAGGGGAAGTCACAGGACCAGAAAAGGTGATGTAAATCTTCTTTGTAACATCAATATCACAGACAGACAGGCAGACAGACAGACAGAGACACAGAGACAGACACAGAGAGAGAGAGAGAGAGACAGGAGAAGGTAGTTCTTAGTCATCCATCCACTTGGTTAGTTTGGTTTGGTTTCATTGAAATATACAACTGTGTATCATCTGCATAAAGGATCCAGGATCAGAAGGATCCAGGATGGTGGGAGTGATTTCAGAAGAAGCAGAGGTTCTGAGAAGCATTAAGGCACCAGAAGGAATAGAATCAAAAACAAGCGCATATTCCTTTGGCGGTATTGGGATGCCGTAGATGTCTAACAGTTCAGAATATGACATTAAGATGCCCTTGGAGTTGAGTAACTGTTTAACTAATAGGATTCCATGTTTAAACCAATTTTCTATAAATAAGGATTTATCTTTATATAAGAAGTCTTTATTGTTCCAAAAATGAACGATGGGGGGAGAAGTTGTGTTTATAAATTAGGGACCAAGAAAGAAGCATCTGATTATCAAAATTTGATAGCTTAAGGGGGATTTTAGTAATATGGTAATTAGTAAAAAGAATTTAAGGCCTCCAACTTTAGAGATGTAGTTGGGAATGAAGTTTCAGATTGAGAAAGGGTTTCTGAAGAATTGTTTGATCCAATTTATTTTAAATATATTATTTAAGGTTGAGAAATCAAGGAAGTTTAGGCCACCGTGTTCATAGGAGTTCATCAAACTTGACTTTCTAATGTAGTGTATCTTATTCTTCAATACAAACTAATAAAGCATTTTATCAATTAAGACTGCTGTTTTTTTGTTCAGCTGGAGAGACGAGGCTGCGTAGGTCAAGCGAGAAATGCCTTCTGCTTTAGTTAATAAAACTCTGTCTCTGATTGATAGATCCCTTTGAAGCCATAAATTAAACCTCTTCTGTACTTTTTCAATGATCGGGTCAAAGTTTAAGGAGCATCTTGCGCCTTAAATTTTTGTTTATATTTATGCCAAGATAAGTGACAGATTCTATCACAGGAATGCTACGGATGAAAGGAGCACTACAGTTTTTAAGAGCTAGTAGCTCACATTTGTCGACATTTAAGTGGAGACCGGAGGCTCTGGAAAATGATTTAATAATAGAGATGGCCGTGGAGTGTATAGTCAGCTAGCTGACTAATGATTATTTCTTTTTCAGCTATAGTGATGCCTTTTATGTGGTTTAATGTAAAAAAATCAGAGAGTAAATGAGTGCAAAGCAGGAACAAGTATGGGGAGACTGGGTAGCCCTGTCTGACCCCGCGTTTTATATCAAATCTGGGGAAGGAGCCTGAGGAGAGTTTAATTGAGCAAATTGCATTTTCATATATAGTCTTAATTGCTGCACAGAAATAAGGGCCGAAACCAAATTTTTCTAAGGCTTGAAACATGAAGTTGTGTATGATGGTATCAAAAGCTTTACAAAAATGGAAGAACAAAATAAGACTACTATCACAGCAGAGATCAGCATAATCAATAAGGTCAACGAGTCTGACATTATTAGATATGTGTTCATCAATAATGTGATCTAAGATTGTTTTCATTCTTTTCCAAGTAGTCGAGTGCAGGCGGGCTTCCCTCCACTGAATCGCGTGCTGTAATGCTGCTTTACCATTGGTTGAGAGAGGAGGCAAGGCAGTGCTGCATTTGGGGACACTTGAAAAAATTCGGGAATAAATTGTTTGTGATACAGCTCGTGACATACATGCTTTAGAATTGCCATGTGTTGAAATGAGATCACGTGTACAAATGAATCGAGATCGTTTAACATTTTGTTGTGCAGCCCTAATAAGTACCCAGATTCAGGTCCCTGGACTGGCTAAGAAGGCAGACCACTGTGGCCCCCTGGGCAAGGCCCCTTAACCCACAATTGCTCCTTGGGTGCTGGAATCCTGGAGCCTACTGCTCCTCATGTAACTGGGATAGATTAAATGCAGAGAAGGAATTTCCTCGCTGGAGTCTAATAAAATAATGAATTAGATGAGTATCCTTTCGTTTTTTTTTAAAGATTTTCTAGGCACTGTTAACCTTTTATTGAATAGTAGCTGGACAGAGAAGGTAATTAGAGAAAGGGGGTGACATGCAGCGAAGGACCCCAAGGCCGGGATTTGAACCTGGGCCGGCTGCACTGAGAAGCTGCTGCTTCATATTTAACTATGAAAAGATATCTGGCAAGGGAAATGTATTTATATAGCACATTTTATACACTGCTCAAAACAATAAAGGAAACACTTAAAAGACGCATCTTAGATCTTGATGAATGAAATATTCCAGCTGAAAGTAGTGACATGTGTTGAGAACAAAATAATATAAGAATTATCACTGGAAAACAATTCATTAACCCATGGAGGTCTGCATTCAGGATCGTACTCAAAATAAATGTGGAAAGATCAGATCACAGACTGATCCAACCTCTGTGGAATTTCCTCAAGACAGTTCAGAAGAGGTTCAATAGTGTGCGTGGCCTCCATGTGCCTGTATGCACTCCCTACAACATCTGGGCATGGTCCTGATGAGATCACAGATGTTCTCCTGAGATATCCACTCAGACCTGGATCAGGGCTTCAGCCCACCCTAGTGGTGGTGGTGGATGAAACAAGACATGATGTCCCAGAGGTGCTGGACTGGGTTCAGGTCTGGTGAACGGGCAGGCCAGTCCACAGCATCAATGCCTTTGTCATGCAGGAACTGCTGACACAAGCTGAGCATTGTCCTGCATCTGAAGGAACCCTGATCCCACTGCAGCAGCATATGGTCTGACTGTGGATCTGAGGATCTCATCCAGGTACCTAATGACACTCGGGGTATCTCTAGCTAGCACATGAAGGTCTGTGCAGCCCTCCAAGAATATGTCTCCCCAGATCATCACTGACCTATTGTCAAACCAATAATGCTTGAGGATGTTGCAGACAGCAGAACGTTCTCCACGGCATCTCCAGACTCTCTCACATCCATCACTTGTGCTCAGTCTGAACCTGCTCTCATCTGTAAAGAGGCGCCAGTGGCCAATCTGCCAATCCTGCTGTGCTCTGGCAAATACCAGTTGGGCTGCATCGTGTTGAGCCATATATTCATAATTCACTCATAAGCCATTCTTTTTAACTGCAGACTGAGCAGATTTAATCTGAAGCAGGTGTTAGTTTCAGAGATGGAAACTAATTTCATCTGCTTAATCTAAAAAAGCTTTTGTAATTGATTACCACGTTTCTCGTGTTTATTTTATTTATTAGTTTTATAGCATGTCCATGATCTGCTTTATTTCTACAAGACTGGTGATTCCATCATTTCTGACAAGGGTTGTATATCTATAGCTACAAACTGATATGAAGTAGTTTCTGTCTTTTTTTTAAATAGGATTCAAGCCAGTTCAGCACAGATTCCCACCCAACTTTCCAGTCAATCTAATCGAATGTTCTGGTCAAATAATAGAATAATAATAATAGAACCTAAATTAAACTTCTGCGACTAGAAGAAGTCAGGTCCTGTTTCACATACAGATGCTAGTAAGCATGACTTTCTGGTAACAATGTATTACAATTGTTAAAGCATAATTAGATTAATTTAGAATAATTTTCTGTTAGTTTCATTGTAGTATTGACATAAAATAAGTAATCTTTTAGCTATTTTAGCCTTTTACATCACCACCTCAGAAGATCTTTAGGGTATGTTTGTAGGTCTATAAAATTCAGATTAATTGGAAATGGTCATAATTTAAAAAGTTGTTTTTTTTGTTTCTTTGTTTTTTTTAAAGCAGTTCTAAACATGATGGACTGCATACTTTTGATTTAATGGCTGCAGTAAGATTTAACTCATGCTTAGGAAGCATCCCAGATCACTGAATTAATTGTATACTACAGTAAGGCTGCTTTCTCTTGAATGTTCTTGCTTCGTTATGTCCTTGTAGTTGCTGTTGCTCACAGTAGTAATTACAAGTCAAACATTTCAGCCCAGATACTTTCACACCATCTGAAATATGAAACACCTCTAGAAATAAGAAACTTTCTTGCTGCACATAGTGAACTTTAATATTTCGATAAGCTTTGTTCTTTCATTTAAATTAAATTAAATTTCAGATGTCTTACTAACTCTTGTTCACAATAGTAAGAAAATTACTGATAAAAAGGCCAAATGCAAATGAGCCTCTCAAAGACTCAGTTTGCACTTTATATTGTTTTACACATCACCAATCATCCATTTAGACATTGAGCTAAGTAACTTTGTTCCTCTGTGTGTTGTCCAGCTCACTATGATTGATATGATCATCTATGGAGCGCTAAAAGCTGCAAACTGTTACAGTGTCCGCTGGTCAAGAGTCCTGCGGCCGCTCCTGTTGGTCAATGTCACAGAGGGACGGCAGGTAAGGACCCGTTTATATCCACGTCCAAATTGAGCTGTTTGTAAATTGCTTTAGGTGCTCAGTAAAGATCTTCCCTGTGGCACCACTGTTATGGAAAATAGTACATTCATTAGGTAGGTGATGGTAGTGTTAGACCCACTAGACCTAAGAGCAAGAGCAAGCTCTGCTCCTGGGCCTAGTGGAGTACCTTACAAGGTATATAAGAATGGCCCCAGGCTACTCCACAGGCTCTGGAAGATCCTAATGGTGATCTGGAGGAGGGGTAAGGTAGCAGACCAGTGGAGACAGGCAGAGTGTGTGGATCCCAAAGGAGGAAAAGTTTCAGAACATCAATCAGTTCCGTACTATATCACTGCTGAGTATTGAAGGGAAGATCTTCTTCAGCATTGTCGCCAGGCAACTGATGGACTACCTTCTGAAAAACTCAACACCTCGGTCCAGAAAGGAGGGATTATGAAGGTCTCTGGCTGTTTGGAGCACACAGGTCACTTAGCTTATCAGGGAAGCCAGGGAGAACAAAGGTGACCTGGCTGTGCTGTGGTTGGACTTGCCAATGCCTATGGATCCATGCCCCACAAGCTGGTCGAAGAGGCACTGAATCGACATCACATCCCAAAGAAGTTCAGAAACCTTATCCTGGACTGCTATGCCAACTTTAGGCTGAGAGTCTCTTTCGGATTGATGACTTTTGACTGGCACAAACTTGAAAAAGGATTATCACCGGATGAATGATCTCTGTCATACTCTCCGCACTCGCCATAAACATGCTGGTGAAGTCTGCTGAAGTTCAGTGCAGGGAGCCCCTCATCAAGTCTGGAATCTGACAGCCACCCATTTGAGCCTTCATGGACGACCTGACAGTGACAACCACATCTGTTCTGGGCTGCAGGTGGATCCTAAGTGGACTCAAAGAGTTGATCTCTAGGGCTCGTATGAAGTTGAAACCAGGTAAATCGAGGTCTCTTGTGCTGAAGAAAGGGAAGGTGACAGGTAAGTTCTGCTTCTCCCTCCACCAAGATGCCATAACTCACAGAGGAATAGGTGAAAAGCCTGGGAAAGATGTTCAACTGCAGCCTGAGAGACGCAGCCTCCACACAAGCAACCATCCAAGAGCTGGAGAACTGGCTAGCTGTAGTGGACAAGTCTGGCCTTCCTGGCAAGTTTAAAGCCTGGATTTACTAGCACGGTATCCTTCCTCGGATCCTCTGGCCTCACTTTGTCTACGAAGTCCCCATTTCAACGGTGGAAGGCTTTGAGATGAGGGTTAGCAGGTTTCTCTGCAAGTGGCTGGGGTTGCCTGAGCAGTATCGCCCTGTACGGGCAGACCAACAACCTGAAGCTCCCTATAAGCAGCCTGAGCGAGGAGTTCATGGTCACTCGGTCAAGGGAGCTGTTTCAATACCAGGAGTCCAGTGACCTAACGGTCGCCCAGGCGGGGATCGAGGTTAGGACGGGACGTAAGTGGAGAGCTTCCGAGGCTGTGGGGTGTTGCAGAGTTAAGGCTACGGCAGAGGGTGCTGGTGGGCACAGTAGCACAGGAAAGAGCTGGTTTTGGGTAGCAGTAGAACACCTCGCTATGGTAGGGCACAGGGGAAGGAGAGGAGCTAACTGATCCTTGAAGAGGTGCAAGCTGGAGTAGAGGAGAAGCGGGTTAGCCAGATGGTTGGAATGAGGCAGCACGGAGCCTGGACGAGATGGTAGCAAGCTGTCCAGGCAAGGTCATATGGACCGAGCTATGGAAAGCTGAACCCCATCGCATAAAATTCTTGATTCAGTGAGACTACATGTGCTGCCTAGTCCACCTAACCTCTTTACCAGGTGGAGGGTGGAGACACCAGCTTGCCCCCTAAAAAGAGGAACCCTGGAGCACATCCTCAGCTACTGTCCGAGAGCCCTGGGTGACGGCGCTAACACTGGAGACATGACCAAGTCCTGAAGGTCGTAGCGGATGCTCTCTGCAGTGGAATCAGCCACAGCAAGAGCCTTCACCCAGTAAGGAACACCATCACTTTTGTCAGAGCTGGGGAGAAGCCTGTAGGGGCTCCCTGAAATACATCCTCTGGCCTGTTGTATGGGACATGATAGGGAGCTTAAAGTTGACCTGGGGAAGCAGTTGAAGTTCCCAGAAGTGGTCGCCAAGACAACATTAAGGCCAGACATT
>JBAMHW010000004.1:4632371-4643261 GCA_037177495.1 Rhadinocentrus ornatus
TACCTGGACACAAGCTGGGGCCTGATCAGCCCTGGCTGGGTCGCCTGGAGGAGGGGGTCTGATTGTTGAAAGACCCCCTCCTCTGGATTACATTCTGATAAAAATATTCAAGACATATCCTGGGATTTTTTTCTAACAATCCTTGCAGATGAACAGCATCAGAGGCTGTGACGTCTAATGGCTAAACCAAGGCAACATGGTGTAACTGAACCTCCGACAGCAGCTGTTCAGTATGCATATTTCCTATTTAATTCCCAGGTTCTAATCTTCTTCCATCTTCCATACACCATCTTAAAAACATAAAACGATCAAAAGGAAAAGGCTGCAAATTTGTCTTTTCCAGATGATCACTTTTCCATAATGACTCTTCAAGAGTGTATTTTATTTTATTTGTAAAAATATTTTATTTGCTTTTTATTTTGTTTTGATTTATTTGTATTTCTCTTTGTTTTGATAAATGACATTTGGAAATGGATGGAAAAATGCTGCTGCTCAAAAGTTCGACAAGAAGTTAATTTTTCTCCAGCTAAAACAACTCAAACCTCAGAAATTTCATAGCATTTAGAGTAAATGTTGTATTTTTATTCATTTATTTATTCAATGTCATGAACATCTTGTTCTCTTTCCCGTCAGTTTACCTCGACCTTTAAACGTCCATGGAGTGTTTAGGGGAAACTTCCTGCTCCTAAATATTGAAATGTTTCAGTTTATGGTCTGATGGCGCCTTAACGCATCATTAGTTTGTGTCCTAGTGGATGAGGACAGATCATTTTGGTCCCCTGAGAGCATAAAGTATAAACTCTGCCCGTGTGTGTGTTTGTTTGTGTTCAGCTCCGCAGAGCGTTCAGAAGCATCCGGAATGCTTTGCCTCAGATCTTCTATGTCTTCCTGCTCTTCATGTTCAGCGTCCTCATGTTCTCCCTTATGGCCCTCAAGCTGCTGGGCAAACGGTGAGCCCGCTCCCCTATTATTGTCATTTGATTACAGTTGTTACTCTGAGTTTTTCTCTGGATGATTTGGATGACTGATCTTTGCTCACAAGACATCCTGCTTTTTGAACAAAGGAAGTCTTCTGGAATGCCGGTTTTCCTTTTTCATTGCTGGAAGTCTAAATGCTCTGATGGATGCCACCCTCATGCATGTGTGGTACATTTTAACTTTTAACTTGGCATGAAAACTGGAAACAGGAAGCCTGGTGTTCCCCATGACTAACAAAATCCACCCAACATCCAGAATTTATACCTTTTTATTAAATCTGCTCAAAAACAATGACAATTTTGTAGTTTGCAAAAGTTATGAAATTGTCATTTAATACAATACTTTAGTTACCTTGAAGGATGCCCTGCCTTTCTCTTTCAGGTTTTTCAGGCTGAAAACAATAAATTTTAGCAAGATGTTTGAAAGGTCCCATATTATGCAAAATTAGCGTTCTAAAGTCATATAGTCATATATGTCCTCATAACCTGTGTATGAGGTCCAAAAATGAAAAAACTCTGTCTCCTCTCTCACTTGGTTGCTCCACTTTTTAGTAAATGTGTGCTCAAACGGGTGAGTCTGAGATCTTTCCCCTTGTGACCCCACAAAGGGAAATAACCACTGCCCCGGATAGTGGACACTGTCGTTGACCCGAGCCCTGGCTAGCTGAGCCTGCCCTTTTTAAAATCACTAAATGGGTACCAGCAAAAGCAAGATCTTCTTCCAGAGAGGCGTGTGTACAGGCAACACTTAAAAACATTTAAAGCTTTAGACACAGAAACAGCCTATTCTCAGTAGAGAGCCACATTTGGAATGGCTAAAATTAAGGACCAAGGATGAATTAGGGGTAATACACTTTGAAAACAATCTTGCTGGACCTCTGATACCCATGTGAACTTGTTGTAAAATGCATTATATGGGACCTTTAAGTTCAGTTTATGTCTGATATGTAACTCAAAATGTCCAGAGGCAGTTTCATTCCTAATAACATTTTCTTTTCAGGGATTAAGTTGTTTCCATTCACTTAAATCAACACAATTAGGGGTTATGACTTACTTGGTACATTTGATTGTGATTTATAAAACTATTGTGAGTTTATCAACAGAACTGCACTTAAATCCAACCCCCAATTCCATAAAAGTTGGGATGCTTTGTAAAATGCAAATAAAAACTGAATGCAATGTTGGGGGGTTCCAAAATCTGAAATGATTATTTATTTCTTGTTTTGATCCTGGTTATTAAAGAGTGTGAACTTTTTTGTTAAAAATTTAGGATGCAAATTGCCAAACTTGACAAAAGTGTGATCAAACATCATGATTCACATCAGAATCACATCTCCCTTTTGATTGAACTAGAGCTACTTTTGTTCAGTGATTTTTATTTATTTATTTTTTGTGGCATTTTCATGCAGAAATCTGAAGACCATCGATGGACAACCGTACTTCACCAACTACATAGACATTGTCTTCGATCTATACGTCCTGGTCACGACGGCCAACAGCCCTGACATCATGTAAGGCAGCCATGTTTTTTTTACTGTACATTCTTGAGCTCTAAGAAATGCATCTTTAGAAAACAATTCCCTATTAAAGATATTTTTAAAACCACCTTTCTTACGGACATGTTAATTCTGCAGATTTTTGATTTGCATATTGGAAGATGGTAGAATTTAATAAATGTTAAATGGACTGTTTTTAAATAATAACCATACACCGACTGACACACTGATTAATGTATTGGGTGCAAATATTGGCTCCGTATCTTGTACAAGGACGCATCAACATGTGGACTGGGAATCAAACCACTGATCATATCTGCCGTAAACAATAGTTAGCTCGCTACATGATAACACACTGTTTGCTTATACTTACCTTAAAGACGCACAATTGAACTTTTGCAGATTTTCTCAATGATGTGCCCCCTATCAACTACTGTCCTGCAGGTTCTATTTAATTGAAGTCAGGTGATTTCTGAATGAAGTCCCACTCAATAGAAAGCACAGCCAGTATGTTCAGTCTTTCCTGTCCCATATTACTTCTCAGAAAAGACTTTATTCTCTTCAGGGTATTGAAGTACCTCTCTGACTATACTGATGTCATTGGGGTTGTGATAGCTAATTGCGTCAATTTCAGAGTTTCAGAGAAAGTGTTTTGAAGATCATTCACTGTCAACATCTTTAAAAGTGTCACTGCAGACGTTAACAGCGCAAACTCCACACTGTTGTACATTACCATCAGTTCACCCTTTAGTTTCTCTTTGCAGATCATTGGAAAATGTTCACGTGACATACAGCTGTTGTTTGCTGAAACTGGCCTTAAACTGTGAAAACAGCTCCGGGTTTATCAGTTCCTCTGCATCCTGTGTGAGGCTGCTGCTGCAGCCGCATTTGGATGCTGACAGGGGTCATCTTTGATAAGCTTTTCTCTCAGTTCAGTTATGGACCTAGAGAAATTCATCAGGGCTTGTCCAGTGTTCAGATCCGTGGTTTGTTTCTGAAGGATGGTGCAGAGAATATCAACATGCATCATGGCGGCGTGAAAAAACGATAAAATGAAAAGTTTTCATCCTCCAGTAATTTGGACAGACCGTGGGCTTGTTGGACTGACACAGTGTTCCAGGACTGACTGTTTTAAAATTTTTTCAAAACATGCCTTTAGAGTGTTTTGTTGCTCGAACACTGTGTGGATGTGCGGCTCTTAAAGTTCCACCTTGTTTGTCCCGAAGCGGAAATCCTTCTGCCACAAACTTCACCCAGAACCGCAATTCTCTTGGGAGACTTGGCCAAAAACGTTGCAAATGCTGTTAAGTTTGCAAAAACAAATTCTGAACGGTGTGAGGCATAAAAGGCCTGTTGGGTTCAGCTGATGGACATAACTGTGCACAAAGTGCGCATGAGGAAACGTGTCTCTTATTCTGGTCTGCAAGCTTAAAGCTGCACAGCTCATAACTGTAGCCCCATCATACGTTTGTGCGATCAGTTTACTTTCCAGTTTATTTGGTTGGAGTTTTTCTGTCAGTCCCTCTACAGTTCTGGCCACTAATGGAGAAAAACAAGGAAATCGCTCCAAAGCAGAACATTTAGTGATGTACCGGAGCACAATATCGCACTGACACATCTGTCGTCTCATCAGCTTGCACAGCCACAAATGGTGCTTGCGATATTTTATCTGCCAATTTCTTTTCATAAACTGATAGCATGCAGTCAAGCAACTCATTCTGGCTGGTCTTTGACGTGTACTTTGCAACCTGTGTGTTTCACAGATTATCAGCTAACTGACTATCTAACAAGGAGAACTGATCAACAAGGTCCAGAAACAAACCACTCAACCTGTCACTTGTGTATCAATGTAAAGTCAAGTGAAACTGTGTTGTTCTGCTTGGGCTGGTAATGGTTAGCCCATTTTAAAAAGATGTATTTGTTAGTGCCGATTTTGCTCTGTAGGTGTTGATGCTTAATCGAGAATAAGAACAATCTGTTCAAAGTTTCTCATTTTTACTGAAAAATCTAGGGAGGGCTAAGCCCTGTTAGCCCATTTATACCAGCCGTCCCTGTCCCTTTCTTCTTCGCCAACGACTGTAGTTTTTGGGTTTTTTTTGGGAGGTAATGTCAGATCCTGTTCGTCTGCAGGCTAAGGTTTTGTTCTACGCTGTTTTTCTTAAAAAATATGAGTTGCCATTGCTTGCTTGCTCCAGCCTGTTACAGGGAGGGAGGGCTGAGGGCTCTGTGAGGAGGGAGGAGGCGGTGATTCACTTGAACATACCTGGACTGGCTGGTAAAAACACGGGGCCGGAGATCAACACAGAGAGACGGTGTCAGACGTCATGCTATACTCCAGATGAAATTACACACCTAGTTCTTCACACTGTTTTTCTTTTATTTCTTCAATCTAGAAATGATGAATTTCTGCCAAATCAAATTAGAAATCCTAAACAGACATTGGCTTTTAGATGTTTAATCGATACCAGAGAAAGTTTTTAAACATACCTTTGTTTGTCATAAGTATTTACTGTATACATTTTTTTAGTAATTCTCATTAGCAAAGGATTTAATTTGATACCCATTGATCTCATATCAGAAATCTAGTCAAATATTTATCAAACCTAACTATGAAAAAGACAGCAAAGAAAAATTCATACAAGCCGTGATATCAGTAGATCCACATCTTCTTTTCTCAGTCTACAGAAATATCAGTAATATATTCTATTAGTTGTGAATTTTGAAGCTCTACAAAAAAATGTACAGCTGTTCAAAGTGTCCGTAAAATAGTTTATTGTGTCATTAAGATATAATAATTTCCTCTTTTTATTAATATTATTTTTGTGCCAGCTTCCAAAATAAAGGAAGTTCATTACAATTAAAATATTATACTAATTTCTAAAGCAGCAAATATCTTTTTTGTTCTCTCTAAATTTAGACAGAAGCACAGTTTAATATAAATTTGAACACTTTTGGTAGTTATCCAGCAACCTCTTCATTGAAGATTTTATGTGTGTTTTACATTTAAAAGAGTTTTATCTAATAACATTTAGATAAGACTGTTTCACATGAAGACTTCTGCCCTCCTCGAGTAGAAGGGGAAGCTTCTGAGCTACACTCACAATTCCTGTTTATCATTGTTTCTGAGGCCTTTACCTTTTATACTCTGCTTCTCATTGACAGGATGCCTGCGTACAATGCCAGCTTTTTTTTCACCATCTTCTTCATCTTGTACATCGTCATCAACACATACATCTTCATGTCCGTCTTCTTGGCTGTTGTTTACAACAATTACAAGAAATACCTGAAGGTACAGCTGTCAGGCTGAGTGGTCGTTCTCTGTGTGACAGATACCAGTAAAAAACTGAACAAAGAAGATTCATTTATGCATCTTTGCTGCTGAATGAAAGCAGAGCTGAAACCTCTTTTGTCAATAGGAGGAGGTACAGCAGCTGGTGAGGGCCAAACGGCACAAGATGGTGCGAGCATTTGCCGTTCTGCAGGAGGTCAGGGAGGAGGGCAGCCAACCTGTGGTGACCCAGGCCAACTGGAACCAGCTGGTTCGACTGGTCCATCCTAACATGACTAATGCTCACAGAGAGCTTCTGTGGAGCGTCTCAGACGACAAGAACCAAGGCTTCATCGGTGGGTTGACACATTATTGCACTTATTAGTTTCTATTTATCATGAAGAATATAATTAAGTTAAAAATGTCATTTTAGAGAGTTTCCTGGTCCGGACAGCAGCAGCATAGTTGACAGATGATTAATATATACACATATTAAATTCCTTTAGAAATCAGGAGAATGTAGCAAAATTATAAAGTTACAAGAGTATGGATCTTTTTTTTTAATGTATGGATCATTTAAAATCTGCATCTTTTATGGTGAAAATTTGTTTAATGTTCAAAAATGCTTTATTTATTGACTGGATTCAGTTTAGGATTCTGTTTGGGTTTTTTTGTTTTTTTTGCAGCAGATCAATCAAAGTAGGCAGTAAACTTAAATTCTCCTTAAGTTCAGTTTGGACTTTAAAAACAGATATGAGGAATAAATCCTGAAAATTATGACGGGGACTTTGCAAATTATAACACAATGGAAAAAACATTTTTATTGTAAAAGCATGTAGAACAGGGGTGTCTAACAGGGGTCCCTCGAGGGCCACTATCGTGCAGGCTTTTACTGTTTCCCTGCTCCAACACACCAGATTCAGATCCAACAACTTCTTGTCACCATTTTTACAATGATTAAATAATTTTATTGTGGTGTGTTGGAGAAGGAAACAACCAAATCCTGCAGGATTGTGACCCCTGAGGACCAGAGTAGAGGTAGAGGTAGAGGATATGAAGAACTTCCTCAGCCATTGGGTTTTTTAAAACAGAAATGCAATGCTAGATGCTTTACTCTATGCTTTAGAGGCACAACAATACTCAGAGGAAAATGGTATTAATATATACTTTACTATGTTTCACCGATTCAACTGCTTGTTAAAATGAATGGCTAATCAGACACCTTTAACATTACTTGCTTAAGTTCAAACTGAGCATCAAAATTAAGAAGAAAGAGGATTTAAGTGACTTTGAACGTGGCATGGTTGTTGGTCAGAGTGTTTCAGAAACTGCTGATCTACTGGGATTTTCAATCGTACGGCCCGCGGGCCGTATGAGGCCGGCATACGGGTTAAATCCGGCCCGCGAGATGATTTTGTAAAGTGTAAAAATGAGCTGCAATTTTTCAATAAAAGAAACGGCTGTTCCAAATGTGCCCACTAGATGGCACAAGAGCAATTGTTTTAAGTAAGCAAACTGTTTATGCCGGGGCAGAGCAAGTAGGTCAAGCAAGCGCAGCCAGATGAGCTACTTTGTTTTGCCCACGATATTTATTACGGCTTCTACTTTTAACATTATGTGCTTTGGCACCCTCGTTGCCCCAATATGCCTTTGTCAAAAAAGAGAAAAGTGGATGCAGAGTGCAAAGTGTTCCAAGAAAAATGGTCATTCTCCTATTTATTCACGGAATTGAATGGGAAAGCTCTATGTTTGGTGTGTTCACAGCATGTTGCAGTGCTGAAAGAATATAACCTTCGTGGACATTATGTGAGTCTTCATGCCGACAAATATGACAACTTTCAAGGACAGTGGAGAAGAGAGAAGGTGAATGAACTGTTGACGGGTCTGAAGAACCAGCAGTCTGCATTTACTCACAGCCGAGACATCAGTGACGCTGCAGTGAAGGCTAGCTACTTAATTGCTAATGAAATCGCAGTGGCTTCAAAATCATTTAGTGAGGGTGAATTTGTAAAAACATGCATGATGAAGGCAGCGGAGATTGTGTGCCCTGAAAAGCGCCAGGCTTTTGCAAATATCAGCCTGACAAGAAACACAGTTGCAGACAGGATTTCCGATCTTTCAGTTTTCAACGTAGCCTGGTTTAACCACCACAGCCTACCTGAGTATTGTTGCTGATCATGTCAATTCCTTCATGACCACAGTGTAGCATCTTCTGATGCTACTTCCAGAAGGATAATGCACCATGTCACAAAGGTTAGATCATCTACAACATGACGATGAGTTCACTGGACTCCAAGGGTCTCCATAGTCACCAGATCTCAATCCAGTAGAGCAGCTTTGGGATGTGGTGAAACGGGATTTTCTCATCATGGATGCACAGCCGACAAACCTGGATTATGACTAATCATTTATCTTGGACTGGGTATGCTGCATGTGTCCATGTAAATAAAGAGGAACATGTCTAAATATGACATCACAGTACGGCGTCGGACTGAATGAACTGTAGCATTCCTCTACTTAGGCCGACCCAGTCCTAGCTTTTAGGTTTGTACCTGGATGCAAACCCAACAGCTGTATCTGTGCTGTTTGTTTACCAGTTATAAGAAGGTCACTGAAGTGTCATAATCTCAGTTTTATCCTCAACAAGGAGGTTTTCTTCAGATGCGCACCGATCTGTTAACTGTCTTCACACTTATCACTCACATGGAGGAAGTCAAACTGCTTCATCATCCAACTTGTGCAACATTCAGAAACTCGGGCTGCCTGAAACATCATTTTCACAGAACGTGGAAGCAGTTGAATGTATATCTGGAAGTTTGAGCAACACATTTACTGCGGCAGTCATCACAGCCAATCTATGAAAATGCAGAAGTTGAATTTATGTGCAGTTAGTCTGTTCGATGAATATTTAAACAAATGAAATGGGGTTATTAGCTTTTCTATGTGTCATTACTCTTTTCTTTTAATTTGGAATAAATAAATAATGACTGATGACTTTAATATGGCTCTGAGTTTTGATAAATAAGGTAGTTTACCAACTTAGAACCAAATCTTGACATTTTCAATTATGCTGCCCCCGGTGGTCACAAATGGTAAGACACCAAAGTGATTCAAACTGAGTCTTTCTATTTAGATGCTGTTATTTTTTTGTGGTTGATGGTCAGGCAAACTGGCATTTGTCCAGCTGGCCGACCTCCTGAACATTGAGGTGATCACTCTCAAGTCAAGACCGCATCCACTGGAAGGTCTGTTGCCCAACATATACAAGTCGGCTCCCAGTCGCTTTCTCTGCAGAGTGATCCAACACCGGTAAGACTCGCCATGTTCTCATTAATTATTGTTATCCCACAGTATGTTTGGTTAAAAATCAAGAAGTGGTTACAGACCAGAACTCTGCTTGTTCTCTTCTTTTTAGGGGCTTTGTGATGGCTTTTGACCTGATCATCCTGGTGAACGCTGTGTTCATAGGCCTGGACGAGAAGAACCCGTTGATCTCAAACTCGGAATGGGTTTTTCTGGCTCTCTATCTGCTTGAGATCTTGTTGAAACTGTATGTGTTTGAGCCCAGGGCTTTCTTTTCCAAACACAGCTTCTGGAACTGGTAAGGGCAAGCCGATAACCCATTCACTTAAAACCATACTCTGTTAACTTTCACTTCTTTTAAGTTGTTGAAAGGAAAACTTTGTAAAATATTAGACTGATACATAGAATAGATGTATTTCCCCATCAAGGTGGGAGCTGGTACTACGTGATTTGAGCATAAGAAAATGAATCTAAATTCTGGTCCAGCCAAATGTCACTTTTATTAATAAAAAAAAAAAAAAATCTAAATCTAGCACTGGCCTTGATGAAAGATGGTGTCTTGTGCTCTTGTTAAATTATTAGAAACTAAAGAATAGAAATAAACGACATTCTACAAATTTAAAATTGATCAATGGTTTCACACACCTTATCTACGTCCCAGATTATCAGTACAAGGTACGTGAGATGCTTCAGTTCCTCTTATCAGCTGCTTCCTCCATCCCTCAGTCATATAAAAGCACATGGGTCCGCTCATTGATGCTTAAAGCAGCAAGTTTATTTATCTATACATCTGCCTGCCTTTCACTGTGGTAAAAGAGCTTCTTATTATAGAGTTTAGCTAGACAGGAAGTTTGTTTTTTTTTAAGATAAAGTTGGATCATGAAAAAAAAACAAATAAAAAAATTTGTTTTAATTAAATAATTTACATTAATTGATCTGAATTCTGTGGGGATCCTATTAAATATTTTATGAATATACGTTAGAATTACATATTTTTATCTGATGTAATTTGAATATATTTACATACATCCATATTATAGTCTGTACCTCCCCAGTGAATCCTCATATCACTTCACATTAATCCCATTTTAGATAAACATGTGATTTAAGAATAGTTATTTTAACCACAAGTTATATAAGCTTGCTTTTACATGGTTGTATTTTTTTTATCATTGATCAATTTATTAATGATAAAAATATATTACCCCCCCCCCTCCCTCCCGCCATGTTGTGCTGAAGTGACTGCTGCTAAATATTATGCAAAATGGTTTTATTTATTTTTTTATTGCTTAATGGATATATTATCAGAACTGGAAAGAAGGACGAATACCATAGAAACCATTTCTTCTATGTGAATCAACGTTACTTTAATGTTATTTCTATCATTTTGTCCAGAAACTATTATTAAAGTTTGGGGAGGAAAAAAGAAAATGTTTTACTTCTCAACTTTCTGGACTGCAGGAGATTTTAGTTTTCTTTAGAAGTGGTTGGTTTCTGGTAGAAACTGCCAGGATCTGCTTTTAACATTACTTTTATTTGTTAAGTTTTACATTTCCCTCTGTTAATGTGTGCTGACTTTGTCCAGGTTTGACACCATCATCGTCATCTCTGCTCTTATTGCCACAATCATCAATTCCTCTTTGAAGTCGTGTAAGTCCTTTTGTTTTTGGTTCAGTGTGAAGTTTACAGAAACCACAAAGCCAAAACCTCAAATATCTAGTTGCTATCTAGTAATTAGCTTAGTCATTGATTCCTACATTGATATATCCTTTACAGGACTGTCTCAGAAAATTAGAATATTGTGATAAAGTTCTTTATTTCCTGTAATGCAATTAAAAAACATGAA
>JBAMHW010000004.1:4645135-4655649 GCA_037177495.1 Rhadinocentrus ornatus
TTTTATTATGTCTCTCACAGTGGACATGCACCTACGATGAAAATTTCAGACCCCTCCATGTTTCTAAGTGGGAGAACAAAATAGCAGGGTGTTCAAATACTTATTTTCCTCACTGTATATATAAATGACATGCAGCTTCCATACAGTCTAGGAAGAAGAAGGATCTTTCTGCAAATGAAAAGAGTGAAATAGTGCAATTCCTTGTGAAAGGAAAGCAAACACTGGACATTTCAGGAAAACTTAGGTGAGATTATTGTGCTGTTAAAAAAATTTGTATTAGTAGTGATTCAGAGTTCATTCAGATAAAGGCAGATCAAGGAAATTCTGAATTAAGAAAATGCAGCGGTTAAAAAGCCAGTGATTTGGGCCTTACAAAAAGACACATTAAGGATAAATGCATGACGAATGCTGTGTTACGCTGGATGTCCAGATGGATGGAGTTCTGGATGGTTTGTGGATGGCCACCATGTCCCAACAACGCTGCCACGTCAGCAGGATGGTGGAAGAGTGATGCTGGAGTAAGGGGGAGTGAGATGGAGGGACCCTTTAGGGTGTCTGTTAAAAAAAAAATCCATTCAGTTTCTGACTGACCATTTCTGGCTAAGTTTAGTATTCCCTGATCTCAACCCCTATTGAGAACCTGTGGAACATCCTTTAAAAGGAAGATTTATGGGGGGAGTTTTGATCTCCTTAATGAGAACCAGGCAGAAT
Organism: Rhadinocentrus ornatus; assembly: GCA_037177495.1. Taxonomy (NCBI): domain Eukaryota; kingdom Metazoa; phylum Chordata; class Actinopteri; order Atheriniformes; family Melanotaeniidae; genus Rhadinocentrus; species Rhadinocentrus ornatus. The sequence goes on from JBAMHW010000004.1 coordinate 4,645,847, forward strand.
GGTCTCATACGTAATACAAAAGATATGGCAGGTGTACATTTTCAGTTCTTTAAAACCTATTTAATGTTATGAAGCTGAAATATATAATAATTTGGAACACTGGATTTTTGATGATGGGAAAAAATGGTTTTTTTATCACTGGTAAATTTGTTTTTAATAAAATCCAGATAACTCATTTGGTCCATTCGGTGTTATTTGCGTTGATTATTTAGGATAAATGAATAAAAAACTGCAAATAAATATAGACATAGATAAAAGTAAGTAAAAGTTCTTGGAGGATATCATGGTGGATTAACCAGTTTATAAGAACACTCATCCAGTGGTTGTAGATCTAAACCAGTCTTTCTAGTCCTTAAGTACCAGAACACCTGATTCAGATTAATAAACCTACTTATTAAGTTCTTAGCAGGCCTGTAAACGAGCCGTTTGTTGCAGCCAGCTGTGTAAAAGTGTGGAGGCATCTAAAACATGCTGGACAGTGGTACTTTGGGACCAGAATTGAGAAACATTGGTCTAAACCAAGCATCCTGCCACCCTCCTCCTCAGGTTGTGTACTACATCTTTGCCATGGTAGGGATGGAGCTCTTTAAGGACAAAGTGAAGTTCTACAAGGACCCTAGCGACCCAGCAAAGGCATACTGTGGTGACCCTCGGCTGAACGGTACACCCTTCGCGCAGTTCAACTACTGCAAGAACAACTTCAACAACGTGGTGTCCTCCTTCATCCTACTGGTGGAGCTCACTGTGGTCAACCAGTGGCACGATATCCTTTACATGAACACGTGTTACTGGTGATGATACAGCTGAGTTGTTGTAGGTTTAATCACTGATGGCTTCGCTTGTTTCCGTCGCCCGAAATTCTGCTAATTATTTTCATGTCTTTGGTCATAACTCTTTTTTTTTTTTTTTTTTTTTTTTTTATTATCTCTTTAATAAATTGAGTACAGTTTTAGTTGGGATCTGTAATTTCCTTAACTGGAGTCCACTCCTCAGCAGTGGTTTTGTCATCGTCACCCACGTTTCAGCCAGGATCTTTTTCGTACTCTTCCACATTGCTGTAGTCATCATCATCATTAAGTAAGACTAATTATTTCAATGTAGTCCATCTTCAATTTTTATTGTCAATCAGATTTTTCCCATTTCAGATAAATAAGAGTCAGTGTGTGTTTGTTTCTTGTTTTTTTTGTTGTAAGTTGTTTAAATAGCACTGTAAGCAGGAAGTGTTAACTGGTAATTAAGCAACGCTGAGATGTTTTCAGGTTTCCATTTTTAAGTATAATTCTTAGCCTATTCTTTGTCTGAACATATTGAACCCAATAAACACATTACACCAGTTTTAACATTGCTGCTTTGGACACGTACATTTCAGGATTAAGTTTAAGGTTCTTTTAGTTGTTTAAAAATGTCTTAATGACTTTGTGTTTTCTTATTTATCTGATTTGCTTTTAAATTATGACGCGGACCCTGAGGTCCTCTGGCAGTGGCTTTTGAGTTGTTCCTAAAGTTACTTAATAAAGCGATTTGTGCTGCTTTTTGCACTAAAAGTGTTTAATGAATATGATTTAATTTATGGATGAAGTGGTTTAGTATTAAATCTGATGCTTTTTTTTAATTAAATTTTTTTGTTCACAGACCAGTGTCTATCCGTTGTGAATGCTGTATTTTTATTAGTTTATTTTAACTTCCTGTCATGCCCACTCACACTTTTTTATGTTTCAGTTATGATTTCGCCCTCATCATCTCACTTCCTGCTATCTTTCAGTATCTTTGTGGCGTTTGTCCTTGAGGCGTTCTTTGTGGAGTACTCTGTGGATAAAAGTGACCTGCAGACCTCTCTAGAGAAGAAGATCGAGGAACTGGAGCTAGCTGTAGCACAGTATGTAACCATGACAAAATTTCAATAATCCACAAATGTATATACAGAAAGAAGTTGTGTAGTCTGTATAATACATTTTGGGGAATGGTTTGTTGGGGGAGTGGTAGGTTAGTGGTTACAGAGGTGACTGGGTGTGGAGAACCTCAGTTTAACTTCCCAGTGGGCCAACAGAGGTGAATCCATGTGGGCCCCTAAATAAGACCCATAACACGCCCTGAAACTGCTCCCTGGATGTCGAGACATGGCAGCCCACTGCTCTCTAGTAAATGTAAAGATGGGTCAAATCCAGAGCCTAAATTTCCATTTGGGATTAATGAAGTAAAATTCAGGTTGCTTGATCATGTGGTTGTTTTGTGTCATTTATTGTTTATTTCTGGTCCTCTTTAGTGTGATGGGGTTGCTGTGCTTGCTCTGTTAAACATTGTTTTTTGCTAATTATTTAGCAAAATTTTGTTCTTTTTTGATTGAACAAAAGGATTTTTTTCTATGTAATTAATTTTTCTCCCCTAGTTTTCTGTGATTTGTGTCTCAAATGTGTTTTTATTGCATTTGCCATGAATTGGCCACAGATAGTGATGAAGCCATGATGGACAGATCTGAGTTCATGCTCACAAACTCACATTAGGCAAGCGTTGATGATCATCCATGTTTTATTGTTAAACAGGGAGAAGATGGAGGACAACTTGGTGAATGCCATGGAAACCGCTGACAACGACTTAGAAAGTAACCAGACAGCAAAACCAAACTTACCGACTCTGATGTTTAAAATTGCTTCAAAAAGTAAGTAAATGCGGGTTAATGTTGAAGTTTGGAATAAATAAAAATTTTATTTTTTAGGTGTTTGTGAAAGAGATGGAAGATGTAGATTTTCTTAAGGTTTTAAGTCTTTGTGTGTGTGTGTGTGTGTGTGGGTGTGTGTGTGTGTGTGTGTTTTAATGGAATTTACTGAATAAAGACCGGAGGGAATAACTATTTACATTCCTCAGCAGTTCAGTTATTGACGTTGATTATTAACGTATTGGTGTTTTCTGTCAGGATACCGGACAGTGGACGCTTTGTTGCAGCGAATGTTTGAGGCAGATCTCAAGCCTGAAGACTTCGCTGAGAACGACAACCCTGAAGCTCAGAGTTCTGGGAACTTTGCAAACCCAACATTTAGCTCTGCATAATCATTCATGTGCAAAAGTGTGTGTGTCATCTATATACATACAGTTCTGGCACATATTGTGCCGAAATTGTCGAAAAATTGGGTGTTTATCCAATGCAGTGCCAACTGTTTGATCAGGTCATCATCAGTGTCATATCCAGTATTATATTTTTATATTTCTGTCTTGCAGCTCTGTGTAGACACACAAATAAAATCAGTATTTTCACATAAAGAATATTTACGCAAATTTTTAATGTGTTGAAAGTTTTTTCAGTCACTGCATAAAATTTAAGTTTAAAATATGTTTTAAAAAGATCTTTTAACTCTGACTGGTAAAACCAGTGAATGAGAATAATGTAATAGGTCAAGGGTGTGATTGGATTCTTTGGAAAAAAAGTATAACATTTTATAGAACTCAGATATTTAAAAGATTATATATATATATATATATTATTATTATTTAAAAAATGTGTTTCTTCGGTAAATTAATTTATTTGACCTTTTATTACTAAGTTATTACTGCAGAATGTTGGAATATAATTTTATTGTTAAAAGTCTACAAGAAATTTGAGTAACATTCAGAAATAGTTGTTAAATTATTACCGCTTATCCATCACTGAATCTTAAACTGTCATGAAAACCTAAAACTTGGCGGCGTGGCTCGGCAAGGTGGAGCGGTCGTCTTGTAACCCGAGGGTTGCCGGTTCTATCCTCAGCCAAGTTGAGTTCATGTCGAGGTGTGTCCTTGGGTCGTGGTGAGCACCTTGCATGGCAGCTTCCGCCATCAGTGCGTGAATATGTGTGAATGGGTGAATGTGATGTATAATGAACAGCGCTTTGGATAAAATAGCTATACAAGTACGGACCATTTACCATTTAAATCTCTAATGTGCATTTTGTGTTGCTGCAACAGAAAGACAATAAACCACACAACTGAAATCAAGGCATGTTATTTTTAAAGTCAAGTCTTCATTCAAAGTTTATTTAAAGCAAGTTAAAAGAGGAGTAGAAATACTATTTTAATATTATTAAAAATGCAAATAGAGAGATTTAATAAATATAAAAATGAATAAAAACAAATTTAAAAAGTAATTGTGGTATATTAATGAAAAGTCTTTGCAGTTGCAGCTGACCTGAGCTCCACTGGGAGGTGATTCCAGCTTAGGGCACCGTGACTAACTGTCATTTCACCTTGTTTGAGTTAAACATTGGGCACCACCAGCTTGAAATTCAATTCTATATTTAATTGTCAGTACAATGTACTTAGGAGAGGGGAAAAAATCTGTTTGTTAAGTGACTAGTCTTAAAAAGATCGTTATAAGACCCTACGTGTACTGCTAAAGAATTCTGTTAGAGGGAAGCTGGCCACATAAATTTCTTCAGCTATCTTTATATAAAACTAAAACAACACAATAAATACATAAATGAAACATCCTAAAGGTTAAACTTCTGTCCTCATTTGTTTCCACGAAAAAAAAACATGATGGTTAATAAAAAGCTTTTAATAAGGATTTTATTTCTAAACTTGAAATACATGTGTACTGTACAATTCAAAAAGCTGACACAACTTGTGAAGTGTAGTTGAACTCCTATGCAACAGGGGGCGCTGTGGAGCTACAGTCCTAACATTAAGACGCCAAAGAGCCTTGTGTTGGTGCGTGTGTGTGTGGTGCTGATGCTGTGGAGATGGAGCTGAGGGAGTGGAACCTGCTCGGTTCCATGTCGTTCGGACGGAAAACAACATTCAGGTAAGTCAAACAGACAAAAGACAAATAAACGGTCGCATTAGATGCACAATAACGAACCAGCTGATTGCAGAGAACATACGCGATGCTGAGGAGTTAAAGGCTTGCGTGCGTGTTTGTATGTGTGTGAGGCCAAAGGTTTGACGTCGGACCAAGAAAATCCTCAGAAAATACTATAAATTGTTTGAGTTTTATTACAAATTAAATTCCTTGTACTGCTTTGCTGAAAAAGGCTCATATGTTAGGGAAAAGAAAATTACAGCAGAACGACACAACAGGCCCCGCGGTCAATAAAGGTAGAGATGAGGCGTTCAGAGCTGCTGAAAGGGTGGGACTGAGTAGCTTCTTAAGCCTCACCCAGCTGCTACGAAGACAATGTTGGTCACATCTAAATAAATACAATACAGTGGGAATTTTAGAGTCAGATCTGTAAAAATGTTGTTCTCAGTCCCAGAATCATTAATATCAATAACAAATGGCGAAGAATGAAAACATTCCTTAGAAAACCTCAATTCTAAAAAAAAGTTGCCAGTGTAAAATGTAAATAAAAACAATGTAATGATTTACAACTCGTATTAATTCATATTTTATTCCCAGTAGAACATAAACATATTAGATGTTTAAACAGACATTTTACCATTTCATGGAAAATATTAACTCATTTTCTATTTAATGGCAGCAACACATTAAAAATTATAGAACAGGGTGATGTTTAACATTGTGTAGCATCTCTTCTTTTAACAGCTGTCTCTAAACATCTGGAAGGTGTGGAGACCTGTTGCTGAAGTTTTAGGAGAGGAATGTTGTCCCATTCTGGTCTGATCCAGAATTCTAGCTGCTCTACAGTCATTGACCTTTGTTGCTGGATTTCTGCTTCCATGATGCTCCTGATGTTTTGCATTTGGTGAAAGGTCTGGACTGCAGGCAGGTCAGTTCAGCAACCGGAGCCATGCTGTTGTGATGGATGCAGGATGTGGTTCAGCATTGTTTTGCAAGGCCTTCCCTTAAAGAAATGTCTGGATGGGAGCAGATGTTGCTCTAAAACCTCCACGTAGTTTTCAGAACTGATCACAGATGTGGAAGCTGCTCATAGGCACTAATGCAACCCCATACCATGCAGGCTTTCCAGCAGTCCACAGATAACAAGCTAAATGCTTCTTCACTTTAGTGTGCAGGACACGAAGCATGCTTTCCAGAAGTTCACATTTTTCACCCATTTGCTTTGCGTGAAAGAGTTTTAAGCTGCATCTGTGGATTGCGTGGTGAAATGAGTCCACAGACAGTGATTTCTGCATATGCTCCTTAGTAAAATGTCTCAGTTTCAACATCGGATACATTGTTTGCGTTGTTTGGAGTAAAATGTGATTTTATGAGATTTAAAAATCATTGCATTCTGTTTTTATTTACGTTTTACAAAAAGTTCCAACTTTGTGGATTTGGGTTTGTATATATCAGATTGGGTAATCTGTTATATAGCAGCTAAAAAAGATCCAACATCATATTCAATTGTATTAATGTCAGTTTTTGGCAACAGTACACATTAAATGTACATTAATTAATTTATTAATTCTTCTCTTTTTTTGTTTTTGCTTATTTGACATCCTTTCTACATCCAGAGCTTTTTAAGATGCTAAATATTGTTTAATTGTGGTGTCTTTTTATGTGGGAGCAGGTGAGAACCAGTAAACAGTTACTTATTAAATAGATGCAAGACTGGAAAATGAAAACTTACAGATCAGTTTAACAAGAGGTTTCAATATAGAGTATGGAGACAGCCCTACATCTAATAGTTAAATTTATCTGTCTATTTTTGATAAGGTGATAATTATGTTGATAAGAGCAGTTGAAGAGACCACTGAGACATAACTTCCAGCAGCCTACATTAAATGTTATGTGACCCAACAAGCATTAGTTTATAGTCATAAAATAAAATAACTACTCCGTTTTATTTCTAGGGCTTATAAGGACACACACACTATCACAGCTGCAACTAGGCGAGAAGCAGGGTACGCCCTGGACAAGCTGCCAGTCCAAAAACTCTCATCTTATACATCTTATGATTCATTAGCTTTTAGAACCAACTTTAGCAGCAGTAACATAAAAATAATTTTCTGTTTGATCAGTCTCTCACATCATTGTGGAGACATTTTGTTCTACCTTTCTTTATAAGGTTCATTGAGATTTCATATATTTGTTTATGCGCAGCTCTGACAAGGTCCCAATTCACTCAGTGTGTGTTGAGGTCTGCAGATATTTAGTTGCAGAGCTTAAAATGTCAGACAGATGCAATAACGTTTGACTACAGAATACTTTGCTATACAAAGGAGTTTCTGGCCCACTCAATGACTACAAGCTGTCCAGCTGTCCAAGTCCTGTGGGTGCAGAAAAAGCACAAATCACCAGCTCTCCACCACCGTGCTTGACAGTTGTTGTTTTTTTGTTTGTTTTTTCTTGTAATTTCTTACAGAGGCTAAAATAATTAGATTTACTTTGGTTTGATTGATTGTTCTCATATCTAACATTAGTCTATTGTGTAAAAATCTACTATGCCAAATAAGTGCGCTTTATCTTGTCTTTCTGTTATTATCTGCCAAATAAACTTTGTCCTACAAGCATGATGAAGCTGCAGGAGATCACACTAAAATCATCCACTATTCAGGTGTCAGTTGATTTCCATTTGTATTTCAGCTGTGTAATATATTTATTCCTTTTGGGCAGTCCAGTAGTCTTCCTCTTCTGCTTTGTAACTGAGGGAATGACCCAGAATTATCTATTGTCATGTTCACAGCTTGTCCAGTTCTCTAAAGAAATGCGAAAGAAATTTGCTTAATTTATGATCTCCTTTAGCAGCTCCTGCTGTCTTTTATAAAAAGGAATATAACTCACTCCTTCCAACAGTTCCTGTTATCTGCACTATTTAACGCAATAAGTGGCCTGTTACAATACACTTGAATTGTTTGTCTTTTTTTGTACTAATCAAAGTACCTAATGTGCATTTTGTGGAATATTTTTCTCATATAAGGTGTAAATTGAGTTCTGTGAACTAATATCAGAGCTTGGTGTCAGTGTGGTTGGACTCCTATGGCAGCACAAAAATCTTTTTCTAAGTCCTTAACAATTTCTCTCACCTCCTTTTTCTTCACCACATTTTCTAAAGAGGTGATTTTTCTGCTTGTTTATTCTATTTTATTCTATTCTACAGTCATTTGGCAGACGCTTTTATCCAAAGCGACTTACATATGACAGTAAGAACAACACGAGCAAGAATTCAAACAGGATGGGACGTCATAATTAAGTAGTAGTCAGACTGCTGTGAGTCCAGTTGGACCCAGGTGCTGTCATATAGTGCTAGAGGAAGGGTTTGTTTTTTTTGTTTGAAGCTGTGGCTTAGTTACTAATGAAAATACAAAGTATGCAGTCAGTGTGATTTAAAAGTTTATGCTGCTGTTGTCTGACTGAGCAGCATCAGAGTGAGGAAGAGGAGTTACAGGTAATACTTGGAAATGACTACAATAGAGTGGACGTCTGGAATTTGTTTATTGGAAAGTAACACAAGTCTGCTGTCTGAAAGCGAAGCTGCTTTTAGTGCTTCTACAAGCTATGATCAATGAACATCAGAGAGGATCAGATAACACTTCATCAGTGCTGGTGAAGAAATAGTGGATTGGGTCCAAATTAAATACAGAAAAAGTGTGAAAGAAAAATACTTTGAATTGAAAGTATAACGTAGTTTAAAAAGTAGAAAATGTCTTAATGAAAATTTATAAACCTTATGTGTAATTTAATAAAAATCCTCAGTGTGATTTAATCTCACACATAACACTAAAAACAGATTTAACATATATAATCTAATTTGTTACAAAGACAGAGATAGGAGAGCAAAGACATGCCGTATTTTTATCTGGCTGTCATAAATGACAGCCTGAAAGTGTGCTATTAATCCACAAGTATAAATGATAAATGCAATTGATAAATATAAAGATTGTGACTTCGTAATCATGAGAAAATAAAAACTGCTCTTGGCTCTGAGATGGCTTTGTCTGTTGGAGACATGTCCTGTAGGATGCTAACTGGCAGCTTTTAGATCAGCTCAATTAAAAAGTTAATGGGCAAAAATAGCTGAGCTTGATTTAACAGAACTAAACCAGTTTAAATGTGTTACAAAGAACTGCACAAACACACACTGAAAATACTAAATATTTTAGTCACTTTGAAGCTGTGGGTTAAGTTTTCTATAATATTAAAATGTATAGCTTGGCTTTTCACAAACTCAGTCTGTACTGTGTACCTCCACATGTCTAGATGCTCATACAGGCATTTAACAGTCACTGTAAACTTTAATCCACTGAGCATAACTCTCATCGCTTGGTGCAGTCATTCGCTCTCATGGCTTCTCTTACCACTGCTATGCAGATGACACTCAGCTTTTCCTTTCCTTCCCTTCCCACCTGACGACACAACTGTCTCAATGAGAATATCAGCATGCCTTGCTGATATCTCTGCATGGATGAAGGGCCACCTTCAGCTAAATCTGTCCAAGACTGTCCAAACTCATAGTCTGTCCAGCCAATCCTTCCTTACAGCCACAGATAAGCGTGCAGCTTGACTCTATCACGCTTGTGCCCTTGTCTTCTACCAGGAATCTTGGTGTCATGGTAGGCAACCAGATGACTTTTAAGGACCATGTTGCGTCGGTTGCCCGGTCTTGCCGATTTGCTCTCTACAACATCAGGAAGACCAGACCCTACCTGACCAATCACACGGCCCAACTCCTGGTCCAGACTCTGATTATTTCACGCATTTACTACTGCAACTCCTTACTGGCAGGCCTACCTGCTTGCTCAGTTAAACCTCTGCAGATGATCCAGAACACAGCATAACGTCTGGTCTTCAACCAGCCCACAAGAGCACATGTCACTCCACTGCTACTTGCTCTTCACTGGCTTCCAGTTGCAGCCCGCATCAAATTCAAAGCTCTGCTTTTGGCTTACAAAACAATAACCCAAACGGCTCCTGTCTACCTTCACTCCTTAAT